>LNAC01000070.1:4395431-4444679 GCA_002007465.1 Ailurus styani | reverse complement strand
GGGTGGGGGGTGGGAGGCTAAGGGGCTAGGGAGGTAGGGCAGTGGTGCTGGATCTCACCACCCATGAGATCATGACCCCAGCTGAAACCAGGTATCTCACGCTTAACCGACCGAGCTGCTTACGTGCCCCTGAGCACTTTGCTGTCTTGATTGGTGAAACTTGCTCTCGATCGGCATCATATTGTCCAGCTTCATTATGACACTATGGGCTACAGAGGTAGGAGAGAACCAAGTTCCTCCTTCTGCCCACCCAGGCTCTCTGTCAGGTGGAACCTCCAGGTCCGTAGGCCTCCGCATAGAAATCCTTCCATGATACTGATCTCCAGTAGCTAAGGAGGGGCTATTATTATTATTATTACTAGTAGTAGTAGTCGCAGTAGTATATATAGTTTTTACCCTGGCTTCCTTATCAGCACTGCCTGGTGCATTAAAACAAAATACAGATGTGTGCTTGTCTCTCAGATCTGCTGTGTCTGGGTGATTCTGATGTGCAGGCAGGATCAGGAAGGACTAGGCTAAATTGTTCCAGATGGAGCATCCATCACTTATTTGTCCTATTTCCTTCCTCGCTTCCAGCTCCCACCTCTTTGGGCCCCAGTCCTGTCCCAGTTCCTTCCCTGAAAGACTCTGAGACCATGTTCCTTTGCTTGAGGGCATGTCGTACATCGTAACTCCCAGCGTCCTTTTTTTTTTAATGGTTATTTATTTTTTTATAGAATTTTTAAAAAATTTTTTCTGTGATCCAAAATTCATTGTTTATGCACCACACCCGGTGCTCCATGCAATACGTGCCCTCCTTAATACCCACCACCAGGCTCACCCATCCCCCCTCGCCCTCCCCTCCATAACCCTCAGCTTGTCTCTCAGAGTCCAGAGTCTTTCATGGTTCATCTCCCTTTCTGATTTACCCCAATTCGCTTTTCCTTTCCTTCCTCTAGAGTCCTCCTTTTTATTCCTTCTGTTCCACAAGTAAGTGAAACCATATGATAATTGACTTTCTCTGCTCGACTTATTTCACTTAGCATAATCTCCTCCAGACCTGTCCATGTTGATACAAAAGTTGGGTATTCATCCTTTCTGATGACTGATTAATATTCCACTGTATATATGGACCACATCTTTTTTATTCATTTGTCTGTTGAAGGGCATCTCGGCTCTTTCCACAGTTTGGCTATTGTGGACATTGCTGCTATGAACATTGGGGTACATATGGGCCCTTCTTTTCACTGCATCTGTATCTTTGGGGTAAATACCCAGTAGTGCAATTGCAGGGTCATAGGGTGGCTGTATTTTTAATTTTTTGAGGAATCTCCACACTGTTTTCCAAAGCAGCTGCACCAGCTGCATTCCCATCAACAGTGAAAGAGGGCTCCCCTTTCTCTACATCCTCTCCAACGNTCTCTACATCCTCTCCAATACTTGTTGTTTCCTATCCTATTAATTTTTTCTTTTGTCTGGTCTCCTCCACACAGTGCTGAGCAGAAACGTCTTCGTGTTGATGCCTTGTGTATGTCAACCAACCCTTCCTTCCAACCCAGATGTGAATTTTGACCCATCCTTACTATTCTCAGCCACTTCTGTCAGGATTGGGGGCGGGAAGTGCTTTTGTTCACATTGCCATCGTCCCGAGTTCAGACTCTATGGCTGTGAGTGAGCTGGTTGTACAGAGATGGGAGCTGTGCGGATAGTGTTTCTGCCTTATGTTCTGTTTGTGAACAGACATCCTGCATGTGGTATTCCTTGCGTATATATATTTGGTGTGCCTCAAAATCATATGCAAACACATGGCAATTTTCGTTTCTGAGGTCTTTATGAAATCTTCAATGTTGCAAAGATAAAGGGGAGCACATGTGATAGGTCTTCAAATTCTCTCTCATAACCATATTTTTACATTTTCCAATTATAGCCAAGAATATTTTCCCTCAGCTAATTGCCTCATGTTACATGCATGAGTGATATGTGATATGCTATGGAGAGTTTAGATTTTGAATAGAACAATTTGTTGTCCTTCTTCCTTCTCAGGGAGCAGAGATTCCTGTGGGAGAAATGTAGTTTCCTAGGTAGTTATAAAAAGTTTCTCTCTGATAGACATATAAACTTTTTCTCATTTGTAGAAAATGTACCGGCTTATTGGGAAACTCGCTCTTCCTTGACAATTAGCCTTGGTATTCCTGGACACTCTGTGAGTTTTTTACTCATTAGTGACAAACCTATTCTTTCTTCATGACTACATGAAGAAAATAGAACATTAAAGTAATAACTTAGACTGCAGAAGGAATGGAATGCCTTTTTTTTTAATCCAGTGGTTGAAATAAGTCTCCTCTCTGATTACTTTATTGTCTTCATCCTTACCTGAGTAGCTCTTGAAATACTGTCTGCTGAGAAGCAAACACCTTGCCTGGCCATCTCCTTTCTGTTCACCTTCTAGGTTGGAAACACCCACTCTGAGAGTTTTGATCCATGGTCTTTGACTTTTATTCACCCTTTCCTTTCTCCCAGACTTTCTAGGTGTTGACACGCTTTCCTTCAGAACGTTTAATGTATGGGCTATCCAAGTGATAGGATGAACTTCCTAGAAATATTACAGCTTTCTTAGCTTATGGTGATTTTTTAAAAAAGATTTTATTTATTTATTTGAGAAAGTGAGAAGGTAAGAGAGAGAGCATGAGCAGGGGGAGAGGGAAAAGCAGGAAACCTGATGCAGGACTCGATCCCAGGACTCTGGGATCATGACCTGAGTTGAAGGCAGATGTATAACTGACTGAGCCACCCAGGTGCCTCTGGTTTATGGTGATTTTTAAATATGAATTATTTCATCTGATTCTCTCAGTAGCCTGTGTTTGCAGAAAAGAAACCAGATTACTTGATTTCATAGAGAAGAACTTGAGGATTGGAAGGGTTAAGTGATTTAGCTGAGGTCATGCAGTTAAGTTGTAGAGTTAGGACTTATACCCAAATGGGACACTCTTGCTGTTAAACACCCTATTGGCTCATGTAAGATGTCAGAGCTTCAGTTGTACTTAGCTGAGATATGTTTTGCTAAGACATGCAACCTTTCTGTATCTATGTTTTGTCTTTTAGAAGATGACCTCTCAGAAGATGATGGAATTTTCAATATTTCAGTATTCAGTGAAGCTTGTTTGAAACTGAACAGGCACCCTAGGAAACTTGGATCAGAACAAATGTACCAAGTAAGAAGATCTCTCATTTTATCTGTCAAAAGTATTGCATCACTTAAAAATCTGGGGGCTCTCCAAGTGAGGTTCCAAAGTATTTAAAGACACTAATGGAATGAGCTTCTAGACAGTTTGATTTTTGTCTCTAGAGTTGGATGTGAGATGGGGGCCAGGTGGGGGATGAAGTTGGAAGAAGACCCTCTAGTGGGTGACTTGCTGTCAGTTTCCCTGTCTGGTATTTCACGTGTATGTATCATACTTTATTTTAGTATATTTTATAATTACAGCTTATGCTATCATCAAATTCACACTGGCTTATAAATTTTTAAGAAACTCATTGCATGGCAATTGGTCCTCATTTAACTTGACTTTTTAAAAATCACACCTCTCAAGTAAATGATTCATAAATTCAGGTCAGAACTTAGGTTTGTTATTTTGTGTCACTTTTAGTGCCTCGCAAATCTTTTGGTAGAGTAGACTAAGTATTAAATTCATTCATTCATTCGTTTGCCATTTACCAGAAGAATATCATGTATCAGGACCTGTGACTTTCAATTCACACTGATGTAAATACACAAGTAAGCGACAGTGTGGTGTAATGAGTGCTTTGATAAAAGGTGAATAAATGGGGGGTTATGTGCACGTGTATATGTCCAGGTAGGGTTTCATTTTGTTTTTTTAAACAAGAAGCAAAGACAGTGCTAAATCATAGAGAATGAGTGGGACTCAACTAGATAAAAGATGTGGAGTGAAGGTGAAGAAGGGCACCGTGGACAAGTAGAGAAGCATCTTGACTATTTGGGAACACAGTTCTCTTAGGGAACAAAGAAAGCAAGGGAGAATAGGAAGCGATGAGGCAAAAACCTGAGCAGTGACTAGATCATGAAGAGCCCTGTAATTTTGAGTTTGGATCTTATTTGGATGTCTCTGTGGAGCCACTGGAGGATTTCAAGCAGGTGAGCCAAATATTCACATTTTCATGTTTAGAAGGAACACAGGGGCTAGAAACATATTCAAGTCCCCAAATAAAGTTAAGATTATTATTGATATAAGATATTGATGATTTTAAAAAATGAGTATAGAAATAAGTTGGTCCTGGGACAATTGGTTAGCTACTTGGTTAAGAAAATAAATGATTCTGGGCGCCTGGGTGGCTCAGTCATTAAGCATCTGCCTTCAGCTCAGGTCATATCCCAGGATCCTGGGATTGAGCCCCGCATTGGGCTCCCTGCTCAGCGGGAAGCCTGCTTCTCCCTTTCCCACTGCCCCTCTCCCCTGCTCGTGCTCTCTCTCTCTCTCAAAAAAATAAATAAAATCTTAAAAAAAAGAAAAGGAATGATTCTTTGCATTTACACTAAAATGATTAAAGAGTTAAGTTAAAAAAAGTTGTTTATTAATATGTTAAAGAGTCATTTAAGTACTATGGAAAGCACTGTTAAAAGTCCATTGGAAAATGTGAACATCAAAGGCAGTTTTCCAAAGAAGATACATCTATATCTATATTTCTCTATATAAAATACCAAAACACATATGAACACATGTTATATCTCCCTAGTAAGAAAAAAGAAAAAAATTAAACCACAAGATACCACAATTCTTCTTTAGCATAGAGTATTGTTTTTGTTTTGTTTTCTTTTGAGAGAGAGCATTCATGTGCAAGTTTGGGTAGGGAGGGGCAGAGGAAGAGGGAGAGAAAGAGAATCTTAAGCAGCCTCTATGCCCAGCATGCATCCCGACGTGGGACTCGATCTCATGACCGTGATGTCATGACCTAAGCCTAAATCAAGAGTTGGACACTTAACCGACTGAGCCACCAGATGCCCCAAGCATAGAGTACTGTTACTTACACACAGCTGCTGGCCAGTTAAACTGGCATGACTTTTCTGGAATAGTTATTTCTTATTTGTTAATCTCAGTAAATTTTTAGAAATGAGCTGTAATTAGTTAAGCAGACATATACAGAAAGATTAAGCGGTTCCCTGAAGCTTTATTTATAGTAGGGGAAGTTGGAAACAACTTAAATATTCATCAGTGTGGATTTGGCTAAATAAACAATCACACACTCATCTGATAGAACACAAAGATGTCCAGCAGATATGAAGTATGTTCTACCTCACACTGAATTGTGGTTGCTGCTGTTGACCAACATTCCTATTGAAATGGTCTCTGTTTCTCCTATTATTTCGACCTTTCTCTCTCTCTCCTTCCTAGGATTCCCTTCCTCTGCCTGTCCCTTAAATCTGATCACCCTCAGGGTTGTGTGTTGCCTATTCTCTTGTCCCTCTGTGCCCTCCTTTGGGCCATCTTATCCAGTCTCTTTACTTCCTTCACTGTCTCTACGCTGGTAAGTCCTAAATCTTCTTCCCCAGACCTCGTCTGTTCTATAAGCTCTAGGCCCACACTCCCTGATTAACTTTTTGTGTTCTTTTTCGCACTGTGTCCTCATCTATGTGACTCTCCTACCAGCAGTGCCCATCCTTCCCTCACCTTACATGGCTGATTCCTGTTTATCCGCAAGGCCCAGCGCAGTCATCTCCCCTGGTAGGCAGGCTTCAGGCACCTTATGCCCCAAGCACTGTTCCCGCTGTCTGAATTGTTTGTCCTGTCTGCAACTCGCCTGGTTAATGCTAACTTCTCCTCAGGTCTGAATTTAGATGGGGAAGCTTTTTCTGATCCCCAAAGAGGAGGGTTAGGGGTTGCTCCTGAGTGCCCCTACTGCCTCATGTATTCTAGCACTTATCCCTGGGTATTTTGTTTGCCTGGATACTCATCTTTGAGTTCCTTGAGGTTAGGACCTGTACTTTGCCATTGTATACCCAACACTGTATATATACTCTGTAGATCTATTTATAGAATGAATTAACGACAGAGAAAAGAACTTCACAATATATTTTTAAATAAAATAATTTGACTATAAAATTGTGCATGCAGTATGATTTAAAATTTGTAACCAGAAAGTTATATTTTGTTTGTAGACTAAACCACGTGGAGTTTAGGATGAGACCAAGTTTGTAGAAACGCAGCTCACGTAGTTGTGAGTTTTTTTCCAGCAGATGGCAGCAGACTGAAAGTAGATCTGGTGAAGCCTAATATCTGGATGGACCCAGTGTGTTTGGGCTTTTCCAGAAGGGGTGAAATTGAGAACAGAGGGGCAAGGGCATTGAGGGTGTCAGGCAAGAGAATAACTGAAGTGATAGGGAACCCGAGAGGGCTGGGGAAGATGAGGATGGAGGTGGTAGAATATCGGTGGAAGGTCTTGGGTGAGGATATCTTGGGGGGTTTCTTGAGGGAGATCAGGCGTAATGGATGAGTGGTCCAGAGGGATAGGAGATGGTGAGGTCTTGGAGCAGCTCTGAGGATGGCACAGCCTGGGATGTGGCCATGGCTGAGTGGCTGAAGTGGAGCGGAGGAACTTCATAACATTGAGCTCAGGATCTCTGAGGTCGAGTTTTGATGGCGCGTCTGTAAGGACCTTCAGGTTACCCAAGAGAATGCTAGGAATTGGGGGAGAGGGGAAACGCCCCATGAGCCGGGTATCAGGGACTCGGATGACTGTGGAAGAATGGCAGTGATGAGGAGGGATGGAGGTTGGCCATAGCCAATGACATGAGCATCAAAGGAAACGCTAAACACAAAGATGTCCAGCTGGTCCACCTGTAGCACATGGATCAATCAGAGGTTGATCATATTACTTCTGAGACCTTCACATGTTTTTTCCCTTATAAGACCCTATATTACACATGCATCTTGGGTTGGCAATGGATTATTATAGCATTATAGTATTATATAGGTTAACAGCATGCATGATGAATCCATGGACTAAAAACTCTTTTACCAGAGCTCTAATAGGAAGGACCAAGTGAAGTACCCTTGCACGGTAGCTTTGAAGGCCTAATTGAGAGGAGTCCTCATAAAGTTCAAAAATTCTGTTTCGTGAGGCACATCAATGGATTCTTTATGAATGAAAAGAAGAGAATTTTTCCTAATAGCCCCAGTGCCATCCTCTTTACCTGGGAGGGCATTGTTAGAATAGCCTACATTTTGTTCATCTGAGGTGCACTTATGCATTTTAAGCTTCGCCCTGCAGCTGGTGGAGGGGGAGGACGTTGAACAGGATTGGATGGGTAGATTTGTAAAGTCCATCCCCAGTTTAGCTTGCTATTGTTTTAAAAGTAATTCTAATAGAACGAACCTTCTTGCTGTATTTCTGTTTTGCTTATAGTCTAGATGTCTGCAAGCCGACAGAAAATGTAATGCAATGCTTTCTTTTCATCTCATGACAGTTTAAAGTTCTGGGTCAAAGGTGGTATCTGAATAATTTGTATCATGCAACATCATTTAACTTCACAACAAGGGAGCGAGCTCCAGTGGTGTGTTTAGACCTGTACCCAGCAACTGATTACACAGTGAATGTCACTCTCCTGGGATCTTCTGAGCCACACTCAGTGCAAATAATGGTGACAACTGCACCAGCAGGTGGGTGTACGTGTCTCTGTTTTGTGTCTTAGGACATGTGAAATATGTGAATTGCACAACGTGGGGGAGCATGAAGAATGCTCATCTGGGACTTGTGGTCTAGTTCTAATGACACCCAACTTTTCTCTAGGCTTCAGGATGCCTGACTCTTACCAACAATTCCCTTCCACACAGGGGTTCTGGCTCATAGCGTGAGGGACCAAGAATGGACTGTTTTATTTTGGGCTCCCTGATAGTGTTGAATTGAAAATACCGTAAGGCCTCCTATCTCTTACTCCAGGTTTAAGATCACTGAGCCCCCAAGATAGTCATTATAGACAACTAGAACCAAATTCCCAGACATCAGTAATGTGAGCCACACTGTGCAGTCACTGGCGAGACAAAGAGGCCTTATGACTGGACCATGTCTGAGCGTATGAACCTGACATAGTGAACAGTGGCCTCATGAAGGTCAGGCTTCCTAGAGACGCCATGTGGCCTTGTGAGGAAGCCAGATAGAGGCCAGCTGTATCAACTCTACAGCTCTCGCTAGTAGGAAGGGACACAGAATTTTTTTGTTCTCAAATCCACTGGGTTTAGCAGACAAATTTATGAGCAACCAGGTGGAGGGGCTGCCATCTTTGAAGGAAGGCAGTTGAATAGGTTAGGTCCTGCTTTTGTCTTTCTGATGCTACTCTCCCATTTTTCACTATTGTTCTGAGAAAAGAAAAAGCAGAATTATGTGATGGTTGCCCAACACTGTGAACTTGAGAAATGTCACTAAAGTGTACACTCAAAAGTGGTTAATTTTACATTGTGTGACTTTCACCTCCATTTTTCAAAAACAGCCAATGAATTAGCTATTCTTCTTGGCTCCCAGGCCTCAGTTACCTCCTGATTGATCTTTACATGACATAATACAAGGAAATTGTTTAGAATAGTTTCCAGCACATAATAATGATGATGATAATAATAGCTATATTTATTGAGTACTAAGTATGTGCTGGGCACTGTTCAAAGTGCCCTCTTTGGGTTAGTATCCAAAATATATAAAACAAACTTATAAAACTCAACACCCCAAACCCAAATAAACCAATTAAAAAATGGGCAAAAGACATGAACAGACATTTTTCCAAAGAAGACATGCAGATGGCCAACAGACACATTGAAAGATGTTCAACATCACTCATCACCAGGAAATGCAAATCAAAATCACAGTGACATACCACCTCATTATTGTCAGGATGGCTAAAATCAACAACACAAGAAACAACAGGTGTTGGAGAAGATGTAGAGAAAGGGGAACCCTCTTGCACTGCTGGTGGGAATGCAAACCAGTACAGACAGTTCGGAGAACAGTTTGGAGGTTCCTCAGGACTACCTGCAAAAAGAGAACTACCCTTCAATCCAGAAATCAGACTACTAGGTATTTACCCAAAGAGTGCAAGAACACTAATTCAAAGAGATACAAGCACCCTGGTGTTTATAGCATTATTTACAATAGTCAAATTATGAAAGTAGCCCAAGTGTCCATCAATTGATGAATGGATAAAGAAGGTGTGGTAGTATACCCACCTACCCACACACACACACACACGCACACACAGACACACACAGACACAGACACACACACACAATGGAATATTACTTAGCAATAAAAGTGAACAAAATCTTGCCATTTGTAACAAAACTGATGGAGCTAGAGAGTATAATACAAAAAAATAAATCAGTAAGAGAAAGACAAATACCATATGATTTCACTCATATGTGATACTTAAGAAATAAATGAGCAAAGGGAAAAAAGAGAGAGACAAATCAAGAAACAGACTCTTAACTACAGAGAACAAACTGATGGTTACTAGAGAGAGATCGGTGGGGGGTGGGTTAGACAGGTGATGGGGATGAAGGAGGGCGCTTGTGATGAGCACTGGGTGTTGAATGGAAGAGTTGAATCACTGTCTTGTAGGCCTGAATCAAATATCACACTGTATGTTAACTAACTGGATTTTAAATAAAAACTTTTAAAAAAGAAAAAAGGAAGTGGACTGAGCAAAAAAACAAAATAAAACAAAACCCAAACCCAAACCAAAACCAAAACCATGTGTCCTCTTTGAATCAACTCAGACCCACCAAACCTTCTGAGGAAGGCATCTGTTATTCCCATTTTATAGATAAAGATCATGAGATCTTAAACAATTTGTCTAGGATCGCACACTTAGTGATTTGAACACGGGCTGATGTGACCCTGGCCCCCAGTCCTCATTCTTAATGTACTTCTGCTGCTTCTCAGTAATTATTTAGTTATTCAAAAGAAAAAAGCAAAATTATATTCTCAGAACCCAGTGCATAGTCAGTCCTGACCCACCTGACTTGTGTCAACCTTGGACTGTGAGCAAAAACTTCAAACGCCATGGATGCATAAATGCATTCACTGAATAAATGCTTATTTTTTTTCCTACTCTGTCAAGGAGGTTCTGATTGCTGACATTGTGGTACCAATAAAGCAGTCTCAGCTGACATGACATTGGAGTTGTTGGGTCATGTTGGAGAGAGATAAACAAGTAAGGAAATAAATCCCACGTTAGGTGGGGAAGAAAGCATGGCAAAAGGAGTGACAACAGGTGGTCAGGGAAGGCCTCTATTTTATACACACACACACTTATATATATATATTATATTTAGGCCTCTATATATATAAATACATGTATATTATATAAAATATATTTATTTATATTTTATTTAAATTCATTTAATTAACATATACTGTAGAATTAGTTTCAGAGGTAGAATTTAGCGATTCATCAGTTGCATGTAACACCCAGTGCTCATTCCATCATATGCCCTCCTTAATGCCCATCATCTAGTTACCTCCAACCCCCTCCCCTCCAGCAACCCTCAGTTTGTTTCCTAGAGTTAAGAGTCTCTTATGGTTTGTCTCCCTTCTGATTTCATCTTACTTTATTTTTCTCTCCCTTCCTCTATGATCCTCTGTTTTATTTCTTAAATTCCACATATCATTGAGATCATATGAAAATTTCTTTCTCTGATTGACTTATTTTGCTTAGCCTAGTATCCTCTAGTTCCATCCACATCATTGCAAATGATTTCTTTTTTGATGGCCGAGTAATATTCCTGTGTGTGTGTGTGTGTGTGTGTGTGTGTGTGTGTGTGTGTGTGCGCGCGCGCGCATACCATATCTCCTTTGTCCATTCATCTGTTGATGGACATCTGGGCTCTTTCCGTATTTTGGCTATCATGGACATTGCTGCTATAAACATTGGGGTGGAGTTGCCCCTTTGGGTCACTATGTTTGTATCTTTTGGGTAAATACCTACTAGTGTAATTGCTGGGTCAGAGGGTAGCTCTATCTTTAACTTTTTGAAGAACCTCCATACTATTTTCCAGAGGAGCTGTACCAGCTTGCTTTCTTACCAGCTGTGTAAGTGGGTTCCCCTTCCCCTTTCTCCGTATCCTCGACAATATTTGTTGTTTCCGGACTTGTTAATTTTAGCCATTCTAACTGGTGTAAGGTGGTTTCTCATTGTGGTTTTGATTTGTATTTCCCTGATGCTAAGTGATGTTGAGCATTTTTTTATGTCTGTTGGCCATTTGGATGTCTTCATTGGGGAAGTGTCTGTTTATGTCTTCTGGAAGGCCTCTATGTAAAGTGACATTTGAGCACAGGTCTGGAGGAAGTGAGGGGGTAAGCCATGCACAGGGAGGACACCAAGTGACATGGTCTTGAGAGAGGCATGTCCTTGGCATGTTCTAGGGACATCAGGGAAGTTAGTATGGCTGGAGCAAAGTGAGCTGGAGAAAGTGGTAGGAGGTGAGGTCTGAACTGTAGCTTGAGTATCAATCAAGGTCCCATGGTGTCAAATTTAGAAAGTAAGTCATTGTTATCTTCTCCTTTACAACCTGGATCCTGGATTACCAATGGTAAGTATAATCTAGCATGTGATATTTCAGCCTCTCTAGATGACCAAGCAAGTTGGAGTCCACCACCTGTGAATTTGGACTTAGTTTGGGAAGTGATCTCTTCTCATAAGGTTACTGGGTTCTGTCTGACACTACTCTTGCCATATGTCTTGCAGGGAGGGAAATTCTTTTCCCTTGAAAAGTTTAGGACTTTGCCATGGTGGCTCTGGGTCTTTCTTGGTGCCCATCCCAAGGATTTAGAACCTTTTCATTTTCATTTCTCCTTCAAGCCCCGATTCTGTACATCCTTCGCCACTGCTGAAGGTCTTTATCTCTCGTGAAGGAGCCTCCTCGCTTTGTGGGCAGGATGCCTCATGTCATAGTGAGAGGAGTAGTAGGAAAGTCTTCAAGAGAATTGCACCGTCTTGTATGCCTCCTTCACTGTCCCAGCTTCCTGCTTTTTTCTCTCAATTTCTCTGCCCCCAGAAAGATCCCAAGAATTGTTTTAGTTCTGAGCTTCTGGGATTCTTATCATTGAATGCCTTGCCTTTGAGCGCTACTTCCTGCTTAGGAGTTTTCACATTCGTCTCCTGGAGAAATACCCTCAGTGGATCCTTAAACTGCTTTGAGTTTTCTGGAACTTGTGCTTTTGCCGGTCGAGTGGCATCCAGGAAGTGCCCTAGGTTAGTGGTTTTTCACCCAAGCCCCACCTTTCCTTAGAACTTACTTTCAAGACTCGGCTGCCTGGGCTGCTTTGTTGGGCACTGCAGCATCCCTTCCAGCCACCATATCCTTTCCTGCATCAGGTAAGCCTCCAGCTCCCTCCGATGATGCCCACTGTAAGCTTTGCACCTGCCATCCCCCTCATTTCTGTTCCCTTTCTATGCCCAGGTCTGCCCAATTCCTTTTGCTAGGTATTAGGACTTTCCTTCCCTATGTTTGGTCTTCGTTCTCACACTTAGATCTTTGTTCTTCTAACATCCTACTTGGATTCAGCCAGGGGAGCCCCCATGGAGAGAGAATGATGCCAGAGAGCTCTAACCTGCTGCCGTCCTCCAGTGTTCGGATAAAAGACTTTCTTCTCCTTGGTGGGATTTCCTTCACTCTGTTTCATTCTCTCCTAGTCTTGCCCTATGTGCAGGTCCCAGAAAGCAAGAATCTGCATCTTGTTTGGGCAGTGACCCAGGATACATGAACCCTACCCACTGGGAGAACTCTACCCATGGAAGGGGAGTCTCCTACCAGTCAGATTACATATTTACTGTTCTTCCTTGAGGATTAGTGAATAGGGAGCGGAGAGAGGCCACAATGGTGTTTTCCTTTGAAGAAATGGGAAGACAGGTAAAGAACAACCTTTAACACACTTGAGCAAGGTAATTGGCTTCTGCAGTGTTAGCAGGTTGAACAGGAAAGTTCTTCTCTAGTTCTAGGAATCTATGTTAGGGAAGCATTTCTGGGTATCTTCAAATCCATTTATTTCAACATACAAATTTTTTGACCAATTTATTTACCGTCATTATTTCATTTATTCAATTTTGTATGCTTATTGATATATACAACTTATTCATAGAGTAGGAGTTTCATTATTATTTGTGTCAAACATTTTTCTTTTTTTAACATTTTTCTTGATTAATAGTTTCTTTTACTTTTATTTATGACGTTTTGACATATAAAAGTTTTAGATTATGTGTAGTCAATATGATCGATCTTTTCCTCTGTGATTTATTATATTAATATTAAATATAGAGTTTTTAAAACAGAAGAGTATATCCCATCTTTTTTAAAAGCGACCTGCATGGGTATAGAAAATAAAATAAGTTAGATATGTAAGCTAAAGAAGAATGAGGGGCGCCTGGGTGGCTCAGTAGTTTAAGTGTCTGCCCTTGACTCAGGTCATGATCCCAGGGTCCTGGGATCGAGCCCCACATCGGGCTCCTTGCTCAAGGGAAGCCTGCTTCTCCCTCTGCCTGCTGATCCCCCTACTTGTGCTTGCTCACTCTCTCTCTCTGACAAATAAATAAAATCTTAAAAGAAAAGAAAGAATAAAAAGAAAAAAAAACCTTTAAAAATAAAGAAGAATGAAAACAAAGTCAGGGACATAAAAAAAGATGCAGAAGTAAGGTTAAGAATAATCCATATTCTTATAACTTATTTATTTTTTCATTAGCGGCTCACAAATTTAGGTTTCGTTTCCAACCCATCCAGTTAGAAAGGGCACCATTACATTGCCTTAAGGTTACAAAAAAGCGGTGTTTCTCAGGGGAAGTACAGTTTTTTTCAACAATATGATTAGATAGGAATTTTTTCATTCCAGGGGGGATTCATAGATGGTACAATGTGTGAGCAGCATTTTACAAGGATTTCATGAAGCTGTTTCTTTTATTGCCCCTCAGCTTGCCTCATTACATTATAGGAAAGCACGATTCAGTGTGCGGTGAACAAGGAAAGATGCCTTACAAACGCTTGTCCTCTGCTGAGATCTGGCTTGATTCAAGGGTAGGTTTAGATTATTGTAGATTATTTGGAGGAATGACTGGCGTCCATGTTTCCTAAATATTAGTTCTCTCAACTCAGATCTGATAAACGGTAGGTGTCTGGGCTTGAGATTGTTCTCTCTAACCAGTACCCAGGGAGCAGTTCTTCTGTGTTGAATGCAAGGACCCGCGCCTCAACAGAAGGCTGCCCACCTCTGTCAGAAGGTTGAGCCTCTGGAGCTGAACCA
This sequence comes from Ailurus styani, assembly GCA_002007465.1. NCBI lineage: Eukaryota > Metazoa > Chordata > Mammalia > Carnivora > Ailuridae > Ailurus > Ailurus styani. Next base: position 4,430,408 of record LNAC01000070.1, on the reverse strand, counting down.
AGGGAATCATTTGGATTTGCCCTGCACAGGGACGCGTGGGTGGGTCAGTCGGCTAAGCAACCTGCCTTCAGTTCAGGTCATGATCCCAGGGTCCTGGGATGGAGCCCCGCATCGGGCTCCCTGCTCAGCGGGGAGCCTGCTTTTCCCTCTGCCTGCTGCTCCCCCTGCTTGTGCTCCCTCTCTCTCTCTCTCTGGCATATAAATAAATAAAATCTTTTATAAAAAAAGTGAATTTGTCCTACACAGAATGAGTGACCAACCCCCCCCAAATTTCTCTCCATGTAATATGATCACATACTTTCAGCAAGCAAATTTCATAGTAGTTGTAACCAGATACTAAATTTGCCTTAAGAAAAATTTCAACAAACTAACTTTTATAAAACTCCCAACTTTGAACAATGTTATATCCTCTTGTTCCTTCTAAGATAAATTGTTTGCAAAATGTACATCAAGAACAACTAAAGGATAATAAAATGATACCACTGTTTATAGAACAGTTATAAAAATAGTGACTTTCTGTTCAAAACAGTTGATTCTTAGCCCTTCTTTCTGACACTGTTTTCCTTGCAAAGGCAACTGCCTATTTAGACTGCTCCTAATTAGGGTTTTAAAAACTCTATCATTTAGGAATAAGAGATTTCTTGTTTTTCTGTTCTCTAGCAGAGGATTACATGCATTTACTTCAAAAATAGCGCCGGTACATTTTTTTAAAAATCAAAAGAAGAGCGAAACAGAATAGTCTTCCCTCTATCACCTGCTAGAAAACCGTGACTGTTACAGTGGTTTATGTTGCAAATTTTCTGACAGCACGCATAATTTGAGATCTATGTTGACCTTATAAAACTTCCATCCCCCAACTGATTCCTGTTTACAGAACTGAGGTCCAAAGAAAAGATAATAAAGACCATAAAAAATTTAACATTGTTTCTAACCGTTTTCTACAAAATGACAAATATTATAACAATATTCTGTGGTAGAAGAGTCACGTCTGAAGTCTTCTTTTATAAACCATCAGCCTGAGAAACTCATACTTGCAATTGGTCAAGCCGAAAAATGGCATTTATTTTGAATGGAATACGCAAGCATTTGCAATATGCCAAAAATGGGGTAAGGTGGGCAGTAAATGGTTGTTTCTTTTTTAAGATAATACAATGGCATTGTAGATACAGCTAGGCAGTATAGTACCCATGGGTAGATAAAGATGAACAAGTTATTTAGAATTGGAGCCCTTCACTAAATGGGTCCTAAATGGTTTTGGAGGCAGTAGATTCATCTTACTCTTTTTGGGACTACCCCATATTCTAGTCACGTGTACACAGAGAGACTCCAAGACTGCCATCTCGTAAGCTGAAATCAGAGAAAAGATCATGTAACTCCTTAGTCTAAAATGTCCATTAACACAGTGCAAAGGAAAGCTAACTACAATATATTCTTTTAAATTTCATTTCCTTGTAATTTTTAAATTTTGATATGATTTCAAATTTCCCTCTCTGTCTCTCTGTCGCATTCCTCCCCCCCCTATTCTCTCTCTCTTCCTGAAATAAATCCCACTTGGTTATGGTGTATTTGTTTCTTCTATGGTGTGGGATTCTGCTCACTAATATTTTCTTTAGTATTTTTGCATCAATATTTATAAGTGATATTAGTTTATAGTTTTTTTCTCTATTTTGTATCATCTTTATCAGGTTTAAGTATTAATATTTTCCTTGTTTCATAAAAAGAATTTGAAAGGTTTCCTTCTTCATTATGCCCTTCATTGTTTGAAAGGTTTTCTGCATTATTACAATTCACATAGCATTTGGACTATCTTGTCTCTAATGGTTAGGTAGAATTGCCCCACAAAACAGTCTAGGCAAGGGGGCTTTTCTGGGGGTAGTTCCTTGATAACTTACTCAGTTTTGTTCCCCCCTATGGAAAATGATCTGTTTAAACTTTTTAAGTCTAATAGGGTCAGTTTTAGCAAACTATTTTCTTAGGAATTACCCATTTTCCCCATGTATTCAAATTTATTTGCAGAATGGCCTGTGAAGTACTTTCATTTAACTTTTTGAATTTTCTTCTGTTTCAATGACTATTTCTCCCTCTGCTTATATTTTTCTTTCTCTTTTCTAGATTAAGTTAGCTAGCAGTTCATCTATTTTATTATTATTTTCAAAAAGCCAAGGTTTTGTTCTCTTAATTGGATCTACTGATTTCTTCCCCCTTTACATCAAGGATTAGCCAGCTATGGCTGGTGGGCCACATCTGGCCCACTGCCTGTTTCTATAATCAAGTTTTATTGGACACTAAAGGCTAAGTTGTTTCTTTACATAACGTCTGTGGCTCCTTTTGTGCTACAAAGGCTGAGTTGATAGTGTGACCGAACTGACCGAGAAGGTTTTTACTAAAATAGTTACTCTCTGGCCCTCTATAGAAAAAAATTGGTGACCCTTGCACAACTGTATCATTAATTTCTGCTTCCATATTTATTATATTCCTTCTTTTTTAAAAAAATTATTTGAGAGACAGAGAGAAAGAGAACGTGCATGAGTGGGGGGGAGGGGCAGAGGCAGAGGGAGAAGCAGACTCCCTGCTGAGCAAGGATTCCCCATGCGGGGCTCAATCCCAGCACCCTGGGATCATGACTTGAGCCGAAGGTAGATGCTTAACCAATTGAGCCACCCAGGTGCCCCTGTTACGTGCCTTCTTATACTTCGTTTTACTTTATAAAGGTCGTTGCATTTTATCTTCATTGTGAATTGTGGCATTTTTGCATTAAAAAGTGTTCTTCTTTGTCATATTAAAGGCTTTTTGGCTTGACTTCCTACTTATGTGAGGATTACAACCCCGGCTTTGTTATAGTGTGCATTTGTCTGCTGTACTATCTTTTGTCACTTTATATTTAGTCTCTCTGAAGCACTTTGTTTTAGAAGTTCCTCTATACATAGTATAAAGTTAGATCTTGTGTATGTTTAATAGTGTGTGTATATATGTAAATATATGCATATATACATATATATGTATATGCATGTGTATATATCTAAATTTTATTTTATTTTATTTTTTAAAGGATTTTATTTATTTATTTGACAGAGAGAGAGAGACAGTGAGAGCAGGAACACATGCAGGGGGAGTGGGAGAGGGCAAAGCAGGCTTCCCTCTGAGCAGGGAGCCCGATGCAGGGCTTGATCCCACGACCCTGGGATCATGACCTCAGCCGAAGGCAGATGCTTAACGACTGAGCCACCCAGGTGCCCCGTATGTAAATTTTAAGTCTCAATGGCCTTGGTACTTGAAAGATAGTTTTGGCTGGATATAAAATTCTTGATTCACATTTCTTGATTTGAGTTTTCTTAAAATTCAGTTCTTTTCTTGCCTTGCTTTTTATGTAGCTTTTGAGAAGTCTAATGCCACTTAATTCTTTTCCTTTGGATCTTATTTATTTCTTTGAGTGGAGATGCTGAAGATATTTTTTTTCCCTTTATCTTTAAAGTATAATAGTTTTACTTGGCTAAGTCTTAGGTTTGACTGTTCTGGATGAACTTTCTCAGGTTTACAGTGGGCCCTTTCAGCACTTATATTTAGATCTTTTTATTTCTGTAGACTTAACCTGGATTATAGTTTTAAATATTAATTCTGTTTTGATGTTTTTCTTCTTTAGAGAATTTAATTATACATATGTTGGATCTTTGCTTATATTCCTTTTTATCCACTTGATTTTTGCTCCCCTCTTCTCCTTTTTAATGTCATTTTTTTTCTTTTTGGTTGTTTTCCTGTATTTCTTCAATTTTCCTCATTAATTTTTTATTCTAATCTATCCTTCTTTGGGTACCATAATATTTTGACTTTATTTCTGATATGAATTTGTCTTTTCCTTTTTGTTTGTTTCCTGAATTCAGTCACTTTTGTTTCACTTCCTGCCTGCTTTGTGTCCATTTCTGTTCTTAGTTTTTGAATTTCTGACTCAAGGTGTTTTCCTCATATCCTACAATGCTTATTTGAGGATATTTATTTCAGTTTTTTGTGTTACAGAGTTGTGTGTGTGTGTGTGTGTGTGTGTGTGTGTGTTCTTGTCTGGGTATTATTAAAAAATGTAGAGTTTTTCACAAAGTGAGATGTTTTGATTATCATCTGGGCTGGCTTTCTTTCCCTCTTTTTCTTTTCTTTCCTTTTTCTTTTTTTCTCTTTCTTTCTAATGAACATTGCTTTTGTATATTACTTCCAAAGAATTGGTAGTTCAGAAAGGTCATTGATATTTCTAGGTTAAGAGTGCCCTCTTCTGTCATTTAATGAAGTGCAGTTCCTTTAAAGGATATTTTTGTTGTTTTTTGGTGAGAGCGGGAATGAATGGTATATTCTTGTATTTTGGGGTTCTCTCTTGCTATGTAAGATATTGAATTCCCCTCTCGCTTCTTTTTCCCATCACTACTTAGTCTCCACAGGACACCAATTCTTTCCATTTAATCATCTGCTTTCCCTTTCTCATACCCGAAGCCTCCTAGACTTTCATCCTTTGCTTGTAGTCAGTACCCTGGTATACCAGATCTTCTTTTCAGTATTTTCATGCTGAATGTGGAATTTCTCTTTCTGGGAGTGAGTCAAGTGTATGTTCAGACCCTTTGTTTCCCTCTTTTCTTTCCCATGCTCTTCTAGAGCCTTCTCACTCAACAGTGACTCGTGGGAGGTTGAGAAACAGCTTTGCTAGAGTTTGGTATTTATTCTTCTATTAAAAGGCAATTTAAAGTTTCTTATATTCTCTGTCTTCTGGTTTATGATGATAGCACTGGTTTTACATTGTTTAATTTGTTCTTATTGATCTGAAGAGTATTGTGTGAAATGTGCTGAGAGATTTGGAATTAACGGACCACCACTATCCTTGAACAAATTGCAGCGCTAATCTGGAATCACCTCTCAAGTGCTGACTTCTCCGTTCCCGTATCTTTGCACATGCTGTGTCCTCCACCTGGAACCCCCTCCCCATTTTTCTTCAGTCCTAATATTCCCTTCATCCCTTCTTCCACAGTCTCCCCAACTGAAAGTAGATCTCATTTCTGAACTCTATACTCTGCTTCTGGAGAAAGTGTAGGTAATAGCTTGGCACAGTTACTCCGGATTCAGGCTATCTAATTCAAATCTCAGCTCTCTTATTATCTGTGTGCCTTTGGGCAAATTACTTAACCTTTATGTGCCTAAGTTGCTTTAACTGTAAAAATGGGAATAACAATACCTGTGTCATTGGTTTGTTGCGAAACTAAATGAGTTATGGGGAACCAGCACAATACCTGAGGCACAGTTAGCATCTATGAAATGTTAACTGTTATCTAAATTTACTCTATGACATTTGTTATATATGCCCTTGTATTTTTGTTGTACTGATAGAAGGCATGACTCCTTTTCTAGATTAAATGCATAGTAAGGGCAGAAACCATGGCTTATACAGAGCACCTGTATTTCATTTAATATGCTCTCAGTTACTCAGTTTTCTCCTTCTTGCTGCTTGTTTACATTGAAACAACCAGGAATGCTGTGCCTGCCATTGTCTGGGACATGGCGAGGGCTGAGATGAACGAGACATCAGTCTCTCCTCTCAAGGAGCTCTCGGTGCAGTGGAGCGATAGACAGGATCAATAATAATACAATGCATAACGTGTAATTGCAGTACTTGAAGGGGCTATGGGAGCCCAGAGGAAGTAATGATTGACTTTGGCCAGAGTTGCTCCAGACATGAGTGAAGCAGAAGCTTCTTTGAAACTTTGTTTCAAAGAACTCCATGAACTAACAGCCAGCTTTTTTCTTCTCTGAGGCATTCCTGCAAGTCTGGTTTTTCAGCTTCAGGATTCTAGATGAGATGGGCCTTCTGGGTGGGGAAAGGAGAGAAAGAAAAGGCAGAGTGACCACTAAAAATGAGCTGGGGAAGGAATGTCTGTATGAAGGACAAGACATGTACTTTCCATAGCAAAGGGTCAGAGAGCAGGGTAGGAAGGGATTTAGGACTAGCTCTGTCGGGGATCCTTTTCTCCCCAGTGAACACATCAGGGGTTCAGGCTGCCTGTGGTTCAAACCATAACCCCTCCAGGGTGCCTGGGTGGCTCCCTTGGTTAAGCGGTTAGGCATCTGCCTTCGGCTCAGGTCATGATCCCAGGGTCCTGTGATCAAGCCCCTCATCGGGCTCCCTGCTCAGCAAGAGGCCTGCTTCTCCCTCTCCCACTCCCCCTGCATGTGTTCCCTCTTTCTCTCTGTGTCTCTCTCTGTCAAATAAATAAAGAAAATATAAAAGAAAAAACCCCAAAACACAAAAACCATAACCCTCCTGAGTGGAGGGAGGAGACTTAGGGTGAGAGTCGCTCTCTGACCAAGATGGAATGGAATTTAACCAGTGAGACAGTTTTATTTAATTGCTCTAGCATATTCTCAGTGGGGGTGGTATCACCCATGGGAGGCCAGATCACCCACAAGGGGGCAAAAATTGGCTCTTGAGGGGGAAGAAAGTATTCTTTTTATATACAGATAAACATATAGTACATAAGAAACATACAGCATATCGGGGGTATTGAAATTTTATAAAAGGTGAGAGATTAGGGGGAAAATGTTTTCAGAGTCTTCTTGTGGGACTGTGATGATAAAAGGTTGAGAAGCGCTGTTGTAACTTCCTACTAGGTACCGGTACCTGCTATGGCCTCTTCCAGTATTTTTAATTCTGTTTTTTTCTTGCTGTTCTCGTTAATCTTTTCAAAGAAATGTAGCAGTACTTGCCTCCTGTTCTGTGAGTGTGAGAAGCTGATTCCCGCCTCTGGGATGTTGTCCTTGGAGCTCCCTCTTAGCTCGTAGCCCTCTTCCTCCATTCTTGGTGACTCACTCACACCCCTCAGTTCTCTGCTGGCAAATCACCTCCACGGGGAGCTTTCCCTGGCCCTGCTTTCTAGCCTCCTGCATTGCTTTCCTTCAGTCTTTCCCAGCACACAACATTATATTTTTTATTTATTCGTTCACTTCCTTATTTTCTACCTTTTTCACGAGGATGAGTTCCCTGAGATGCCGGGACTTTTTTCCTCCCCACTTTTTAACCTTAGCCCCTAACGCAGGCCAGTGCCTGGTAAGAACGTCCTCAGGAGTCATTGAATGAATGTGTAAACTTAACATGTTCCAGAAAGTTTCGCTTTTGAGTCTTTCCATGCATGGATGTGGTATTTCTCTATTGTTTTCTTTTCTGTCCTTCAGAAAAAAAGATCTTCGTAAGTCTTGGACATTTCTAGGGTGCATCTGGGTGGCTCGGTGGGTTGAGCCTCTGCCTTCGGCTCAGGTCATGATCTCAGGGTCCTGGGATCGAGCCCCGTATCAGGCTCTCTGCTCGGTGGGGAGCCTGCTTCCTCCTCTCTCTCTGCCTATTTGTGATCTTTCTCTCTGTCAATTAAATAAATAAATAAAAATCTTTTTTAAAAAAAGTCTTGGACATTTCTAGTTTGATTTATTTCTAATAGATCTATTTCTATCCTACTTATCTGACATTTGTTTGTGGTTTCTTCTCTCGTGGATAGGGATCTTTTCATTTCATTTCATTTCATTTTTTTAAAGTTTTAATTTTAATTTTAGTTAGTTAACATACAGTGTTATATTAGTTTTGGGTTTACAATATAGTGATTCAACAATTCTCTACAGCACCCAGTGCTCATCACAAGTGCACTCCTTAATCCCCTTCCCCCATCCCCCCCACCTCCCCTCTGGTGACCATCAGTTTGCTTTCTGTAGTGAAGAATCTGTTTCTTGGTTTCTCTCTTTCTTTTCCCTTTGCTCCTTTGTTCTGTTTCTTAAATTCCACATTATCAGTGAAATCCTATTTTATTTGTTTCTCTGACTGATTTATTTTGCTTAACATAATACTCTCTAGCTCCATCCATGTCATTGCCAATGGCAAGATTTCATTCATTTTTTAAGATTTTATTTATTATTTGACAGAGAGAGCCACAGCAAGAGAGGGAACACCAGCAGGGGGAGTGGGAGACGGATAAGCAGGCTTCCCTCTGAGCAGGGAGCCCGATGTGGGGCTTGATCCCAGGACCCAGGGATCATGACCTGAGCTGAAGGCAGACGCTTAACGACTTAGCCCCCCAGGTGCCCCTCATTTTTTTTAAAGATTTTATTTATTTATTTGACAGAGGGAGACACAGTGAGAGAGGGTACACAAGCAGGGGGAGTGGGAGAGGGAGAAGCAGGCTTCCTGTCGAGCAGGGAGCCCCATGCAGGGCTCAATCCCAGGACACTGGGATCATGACCTGAGCCAAAGGCAGATGCTTAATGACACCCAGGCACCCCAAGATTTCATTCATTTTTATGGCCAAGTAATATTCCATTGTGTGTTTTTACCACACTGTCTTTATCCATTCATCAGTGGGTGCACAGTTGGCCTGCTTCCATAATTTGGCTGTTGTAGGTAATGCTGCTATAAACATAAGGGTTCTTGCATCCCCTTGAATTAGTGTTTTTGTAGTCTTTGAGTAAACACCCAGTAGTGTGATTGCTGGATCACAGGGTAGTCTTTAACTTTTTGAGGAACCTCCGTACTGCTCTCCACAGTGGCTGCACCAGTGTGCTTTCCCGCCAACAGTGCACGAGTGTTCCTTTTTCTTCATATCCTTACCAACAGCTGTTGTTTCTTGTGTTGCTGATTTTAGCTATTCTGACAGATGTGACGTGATATCTCATTGTGGTTTTGATTTGCATTTCCCTGATGGTAAGTGATGATGAACATCTTTTCGTGTGTCTGTTTGCCATCTGTATGTCTTCTTTGTAGAAATGTCTGTTTATGTCTTCTGCCCATTTTTTAATCAGATTATTTGGTTTTGGGGTGTTGAGTTTTATAAATTCTTTTTATATTTTGGATACTAACCCTTTGCCAGATATGTCATTTGCAACTACCTTCTCCCATTCTGTAAGTTGCCTTTTAGTTTTGTTGATTGTTTCCTTTGCTGTGAAGACGCTTTTTATTTTGAGGTAGTGCCAATAGTTTATTTTTTGCTTTTGTCTCTCTTGCCTCAGAAGACATATTTAGAAAAAAGTTGCAAAGGCCAATGTCAAAAAGGTTGCTGCCTGTGTTCTCCTCTGGGATTTTGATGGTTTCATGCCTCACATTTAGGTCTACCATTCACTTTGAATTTATTTTTGTGTATGGTGTAGTAAAGTGGTCCAGTTTCTTTCTTTTGCATGTTGCTATCCAGTTTTTCCAACACAGTTTGTTGAAGAGACTGTCCTTTTCCCATTGTATATTCTTTCCTCCTTTGTCAAAGATGAATTGACCATAAAATTGTGGGTTTCATTCGGGGTATTCTATTCTGTTCCATTGACCTCTGTGTCCATTTTTGGCCAATACCATAGAAGTCTGGAATTGTGATGTCTTCAGCTTTGCTTTTCTTTTTCAAGATTGCTTTGGCTATTTGGGGTCTTTTGTGGTTCCATGCACATTTTAGAATTGTTTGTCCTAGTTCTGTGAAAACTGATGTTGGCATTTTGTTAGGGGTTCTATTAAATGTGTAGATTGCTTTGGGTAGTACAGACATTTGAACAATATTTGTTTTTCCAATCCATGAGCATGGAATGTCTTTCCATTTCTTCGTGTCAACTTCCTTTTTTTTTTCCATCAGTTTTTTATAGTTTTCAGAGTATAAGTTTTTCACCTCTTTGGTTAGGTTTATTCCTAAGTATCTAGTTATTTTTGGTGAAATTATAAATGGGATAGTTTTCTTAATTTCTCTTTCTGCTGCTTCATTATTGGTGTATAGAAATGTAACTGATTTCTGTACGTTGATTTTGTATCCTGCAACTTTACTGAATTCGTTTATCAGTTCTAGCATTTTATTGGTGGAGTCTTTAGGGTTTTCTCTATATAGAGTATTATGCCATCTGCAAATAGCAAAAGTTTTACTTCTTCCTTACCAGTTTGGATGCCTTAATAATATTTCTTTTTGGTGTCTGATTGCTGTGGCTTGGACTTCCAGTACTATATTGAATAAAAGTGTTGAGAGTGTACATCCCTGTCTTGTTCCTAACCTCAGGGGAAAGGCTCTGATGTTTCCCCATTAAGGATGATGTTAGCCATGGGTTTTTCATATAAGGCCTTTATTATGTTGAGGTATGTTCCCTCTAGACCTCTGTTGAGGATTTTTGTCATGAATGGATGTTGTATTTGTCAAATGCTTTTTCTGCATCTATTGAAGTGATTATATGACTCTTACCCTTTCCCTTATCGATGTGATGTATCACATTGATTTTTGACTATTGAACCATGCTTGCATCTTGGGAATAAATCCCACTTGATTGTGGTGAAGGATTATTTTAATGTATTGTTGGATTCAGTTTGCTAGTGTTTTGTTGAGGATTTTTGCATCTATGTTCATCAGGGATATTGGCCTGTTATTGTCTTCCTTAGTGGTGTCTTTATCCAGTTTTGGTATCAGGATGATACTGGCCTCATAGAATGAATTTGGAACTTTTCCTTCCTTTTCTAATTTTTGAAAGAGGTTGAGAAGAATAGGTATTAATTTCTCTTTAAATGTTTGGTAGAATTTGCCTATGAAGCCATTTGGTCCTGGACTTCTGTTTGTTGGGAGCTTTTTGATTACTGATTCAATTCCTTGGCTGGTTGTTGGTCTGTTCAAATTTTCTTTTTATTCCTGTTTCAAGTTGTGGTAGTTTACATATTTCTAGGGATTTATCCATTTCTTCTAGGTTGTCCAATTTATTGGCGTATAGTTTTTCATAAATTCCTCTTCCAACTCTTTGTATTTCTGTGGTGTTGGTTGTTATTTCTCCTCTCTCATTTGTGATTTTATTTATTTAAGTCATTTCTCTTTTTTTTCTTGATAAATCTGGCTAGAGGTTTATCAATTTAGTTTTGTTCTTTTGTTTGTTTTTTCAGAGAATCAGCTCCTGGTTTCATTGATCCGTTCTATTGTGGGGTTTTTTTTATATCATTTATTTCTGCTCTTATCTTTATTTTGATTTTTTTTTAAATTTTTAAGAGAATGAGAGAGGGTGAGAGAATGAGAGAACGAGAGAGAGAGAGAGAGAGAGAGAGAGAGAGAGAATGCATGGGCAGGGTATAGGGGCAGAGGAAGAGGGAGAGAGAGTCTTAAGCAGGATCCATGCTAAGCATGGAGCCTGACATGGGGCTGAATCTCAGAACCCTGAGATCATGACCTGAGCCAAAGTCAAGAGTCGGTCACTTAACCGACTGAGCGAACTGATGCCCTGTGCTCTCATCTTTATTTCTTTCCTTCTGCTGGTTTTAGGTTTTGTTTTTTGTTCTTTTTCTAGCTCCTTTAGGTGTAAGGTTAGTTTTTTTATGTGAGGTTTTTCTTGTAGGTCTGTATTGCTATGAACTTCCCTCTTAGAATCACTTTGGCTGCATCTCGAAGGTTTTGGATCTTTGTGTTTTCATTTTTATTTGTTTCCATGTGCTTTTTTATTTCTTCTTTTATTTCCTTGTTGACCCATTCATTTTTTAGTCCCATGTTATTTAACCTCCATGCATGTGTGGTCTTTCCAGATTTTTTCTTATGGTTGACTTCTAGTTTCATAGCATTGTGGTCAGAAAAGATGCATGGTATTTTTTTAATTCATTGAGGCTGGTCATGTGGCCTAATATGCCATCTATTCTGGAGAATGTTCACTTGGAAAGAATGTGAACTCTGTTGTTTCAGGATGCACTGTTCTGAATATACTGTTAAATCTGTCTGTTCCAGTGTGTCAATCAAATCCACTGTTTCCTTGTTGATTTTTCTATTTAGATGATCTGTCTGTTGTTGTAAGTGGGGTGTTAAAGTCCTTTACTATTATTGTATTATTACCAATTACCTCCTTTATGTTTGTTATTAACTGTTTCATGTGTTTGGGTGCTCCCATGTTGGGTGTATAAATATTTACAATTGTTATATCTTCTTGTTGACTTGTCCCCTTTATTATTATATAGTTTCCTTCTTTGTCTCTTATTATAGTCTTTGTTTTAACGTCTATTTTGTCTGATATAAATGTTACTACTCTGGCTTTCTTTTGATATCCACTTGCACAATTGATGTTTCTCCATCCTTTTACTTTCAATCTGCAGGTGTCTTTAGGTCTGAAATGAATCTCTTGCAGGCAGCATGTAGATGTGTGTCTTTTTTTAATTCATTCTGTCACCCTGTGTCTTTTTACTAGAGTGTTTAGTTCATTTACATTAAAAGTAATTATTGAAAGGTATGTATTTGTTGCCATTTTATTACCTTTTTTTGGTTCTTTCTGAAGTTTTTTTTCTGATACTTTCTTCTCTCTCTCTCTTTCTTGATTTACTGGTTTTCTTTAGTAATACAGTTGGGTTTCTTCCTCTTTATTCTTTGCATGTTTGTTATGGTTTTTGATATATGGTTACCATTAGGTTTGTATATAATGTCTTCTGCCTATAGCAGTCCATATTAAGTTGACGGTCACTCAAATTTGAACCCAGTCTTTTCTCCTCTCCCCACGTTTTAGATATATGTTATTATATATTATATTCTTTTATTTTGTGAGTTCTTTGACTCATTTTTTATAGAAATATTCATTATTACTGCTTTTGTGTTTCCTACCTTTATACTGTCACTTTTGGTCTCCTTTCCACTCAAAGAATCCCCTTTAATATTTCTTGCAGGGCTGGTTCAGTGGTTACAATCTCCTTTAGTTTTTGTTTGTCTGGAAAACTCTTTATCTCTCTTTCTATTCTGAATGATAGCCTTTTGGATAGGGTATTTTTTGCCGCAGACTTACCCCATTCAGCACTTTGAATATACCATGCCACTCCCTTTCAGCCTTCAAAGTTTCTCTTGAAAAATCTCCTGCAACCTTATGGATTTTCCCTTGTAAGTTACTGTCTTCTTTGTTCTTGTTGCTTTAAAATATCTTTCTTTATCACTATATTTTGCTATTTAATTACAATATATCTTGGTGTGTGTCTGCTTTTGTTGATTTTGATTGGAGTTCTCTGTGCCTCCTGGATCTGGATATCTGTTTCCTTCCCCAGATTAGGGAATTTTTTCAGTTATTATTTCTTTTCTTTTTTCTTCCCTTCCCTTCCCTTCCCTTCCCTTCCTTTCCTTTCCTTTTCTTTCCTTCCCTTTCCTTTCCATTCCTTTTCCCTTTCCCCTTTCCCTTTTCCTTCCTTCCTTCCTGATTATTTATTTATTTGAGAGAGAGAGAGTGAGAGAGAGCATGAGCAGGGGGAGGGATGGAGAAAGACGGAGAAGCAGACTCCCTGCTAAGCAGGGAGCCTGATGCAGGTCTCAATCCCAGGACCCTGGGGTCATAAGCCGAGACAGAGGCTTGACCAACTAAGCCACCCAGGTGCTTGGGTGGTGGTGTTAGCAAAATTTGCACTGGGTCCCTAGTCCTCTGCTAGATTCCCTGAAGTGCTGCAGTAGCTGGGGGGTGCAAACTGGTGCTGCTGGGGGCAGGAGGCTGGGTACAGCATGGGGAGGCTGCTATGCACCTGCTGGCCGAGTGTGGCACACTGCAGTATTTGGGTGCTTCCGGTGGTTGGGTGCTGCACCTTTTTGTTGTATGTGTTGTCTCAGTTTCCTATTGCTAGTATAGCAAATTACTGCAAGTTTAGTGGCTTAAAGTAATGTGAATTTATTATACTTCTAGAAGTCAGAAATCTGAAACAGTTCCACTGTGTTAAAATTACAGTGGCATCAGACCTGTGTTCATTCTGGATGCTGGAGAAGAGAATCCATTTCTTTGTCCTTTCCAGTTTCTAGATCCCACCTACATTCCTTGTCTCGTGAATGTCTTGTCTACTTTCCCATCCTCCATTTTTTTTGAAGCTCCTTGGCTTAACTGCTTCTTTTGTCCTTAAATCACTCTCTAACACTGATCTTTTTGTCTCTCTCTTATAAAGGACTCTGGTCACTACATTAGGTTCATCTAGATAATCCCAGATAATCTCTATCTTAATCACATTGCGAAGTCGTTTTGCCGTGTAAGGTAACATGGTCACAGATGGATGTGGACATTTTGGGGGGGGGGAGTTTTCAGCCTACCATACCTGTTCTTGCAGATACATCAAAAACTACTAGTTTTTCTATGTTCTTGTATTTGAGTATGCTTTGCCAAAGACCCATTATTTGTATTTGTTTTAATATTGCTTTCAAACTATTTCATAGTTGTTTTTCAGTGAATTCTGTTAGAGTTACTGGTAGTGGCATCATTTGTTCCCTTTCTTCCTGGTATTTATAGCTCATTTTGTTCTTGCCTCTTTCCATGTTGTCTAGAATCTTCTAGCTAATGCTAAATAATAGCTATGAGAACATGCATCCTTGTATTGTTCTTAACTATAGTAGAAACTAAACTGCCTCATTGTTTTACTACCCAGGATGGTGGTTTCTGATAAACACTCTTTTAAGTTATGGCATTTCTATCAAATTAAATCCTAGTTGACTAAGATTTTTAGTCAGGAATGTATATTAAATGTATTAACCATTACGCTTATGAGAGTAGCTGTATGGCTTTTCCCTTTTAATCTACTGATAGCTTTTCTAATAATGATCATCTCCGTATTCCTGGAATAAATCTTCCTTGGTCACAGGGTATTGTTCTTTGAATGTACTGCTGACTTCTATCTTCTATATTTTATTTGAGATTTTTGCCTTTATATTAATAAGTGAGTTTGACACAGTGTGTTTCGTAATTGCTTGTGCTATCCTTGTGCAGTTTGGGTGTTGTTGTGGGTTATCTAGTCACCTTGAATAAATTGGGAAGCTTTCCACCTTTTTGAATGGTCTGGAACTATTTAATTAATTAATTTTCCACTGCCCGTCCCTTGGAACTGTTTGAATAGTATTGAAGTTTTTAGCCTTTTTTTTTTTTAAGATTTTATTTACTTATTTGAGAGAGTGTGTGCAAGAGAGAGAGAGAGAGAGAGTGAGAGCATGGGCAGGGGAGGGGCAGAGAGAGAGGGAGAAGCAGACTCCCTGCTGAGCAGGGATCCTTACACAGGGCTCGACACCAGGACCCCAGGATCGTGACCTGAGCTGAAGGCAGATGCTTAACTGACTGAGGCATCCACGTGCCCCGAGGTTATTAGTTTTGAAAGTTTCATAAACGTAATGTTCCTTGGACCACTGCACTGCTACTTATCTCTAAAATCTTTTATACCCAATGGTGAGATTGCGTTATTTTGAATCACATGTACATTCTTATCTACTCTGTCTCACAGCATTTGAAGTACAACTAGTGACCTGTGGAACAGGTTTCCTCTGGGCAAAGCTGCCCAGTCCATAAAGAAGGGTCATGTACACCAACATGGCTTCATTCATAGGAACCTGTCAAGCCAGAGGCTTACACAATAAAGGCTTGGCTCCCATGAGACTTCTTCTTTCATTTGCTTTGGGAGTTGTCTTTATCATTTGTTAATCATTGCAGTGTTGCTATTAAACTCATTTTTTAAAGATTTATTTGTTAGAGAGAGGGAGAGAGAACTTGAGTGGGGGTAGGGGCAGAGGGAGATAATTTCCAGCAGACTCCCCACCGAGTGCAGAGTCTGATGCGGGGTCCATCTCATGACCTGAGCCGAAGCCAAGAGTCTGACGCTCACCTGACCCAACTGACCGAGCCCCAGGCTCCCCTGCTGTGAAGCGTCTTGGCAAATCTTTTTCAGTTCTTCGAAGAGCACGTTCTCAATTCTCTGCTCCCGGCTCAGAATTTGAAATCGATGTTTATATAAATGAGGCTGTCCAAGGCCGAGCTGCAGTTTTCGGTTAGTAAACCAGGGTGACTGGATTTAAGTAATTTTTAAGAGGGATCCTCTGATTTGGTATCTTTTGATTTTAAATCTTTTATCAGGACTGAGTTTACATAAATATAAAAGTGCTGCTACCACTAATTTCTAAATTAAAATACTGCTGAAATCATCCTATGTGTATGATTTGATTAAAAGATAGTTTTCTTGGGGCAGTGCCTGGGTGGCACAGTTGGTTAAGCACCTGACTCTTGGTTTTGGCTCAGGTCGTGATCTCAGGGCCGTGGGATCGAGCCCTTCTTTGGGCTCCACGCTCAGTGTGGAGTCTCTCTTGCCCTTTCTCTCTGCCTTTTCCTCCCACACAAGTGCTCTTTTTCTCTCTCTCTCAAATAAATAAATAAATCTTTTTTTAAAAGGTAGTAATTTTTAAAAGATTTTTAAAAGATTTTTAAAAAGATTTTAAAAGATTTTATTTTTTAAATCCCTACACCCATCCTGTGGCTCCGACTCACAACCCCCAACTCAAGAGTTGTATGCTCTATGAAAGGTATTTTTCTATTGACTGTAAGTTGATTTCTCATTCTTCCCCCCCTGCAGTAAAACAGATCATTGGTAACATTTCAATATTTAATGAAACCTGCCTGAAATGGAGAAGTACAAAGACTGCTGATACAGAGGAGATGTATTCAGTAAGTGACCAAACGTTACTTCATGTATAGATGTTGTCTAGTGTGGGAAGTTTAAAAAAAAATCAGCAAAACTAAAAATCTACTTATAGAGCTGTTATTATCTATGGAAGATTTATAGTAAGAATTATGAGCCAAAGCAAGAAAATGGGCACTTCTACTACGTATTTGAAGAGAGAGACTTTGGGTATTGCTGAGGAAGCCATAAGAGTTTCTTTGTGTGTGTGGCCTGATGTGCACGAGCTAATGTCCACACAGTGTCTGCGGAAGGAACCCATGGCTTTTGCCTGGGTGTGTCTCTTCAGACCAGTGTCTCTGACCAGGGTCTGGGCATGTTGTCTAGAGAGTCAGGGGGAACTTTTGAAGCTATTGTGGTTGTGAGTAAGGTAAGAACCATGGGGTGAGCTGTTGCTAGAAGAAATTAAGTGGGCAGAGAAGTATGCCGATTGGGCCACGTACTGGGAAGTTACAGGAAAGTGTGGAGAATGTCAGAAGGGGCAGGCACATCTATGTAGACAATATGCGTTTTAACTTTTAAAAATATGTATTGCTTGATATGAAGCACTAAATGCTGCTTCGTCTATAAATAGCTCCTATTTTGATGCAGTTTGGTACCACGTTAAACTGTTGGAAGTTGCTCTGAGATCCTGAAGACACTGTTGCTTGCCTGGGTCCAGGGGCATCTAATTAAACCTCAAGTGTTGTAAAATGAATAGCAAAATTGGAAGGTGTATGGCCGTCAAATTGCAAATACTCTGTTCACAAAATAAAAAATGCATTGGTAAAAAAAACAAAAAACAAAAAACAAATGAAGGGGGCAGGCAGGGGAGGAATGCCCTGCCGAGCTTTAACCAGGCCAGCTGGGAGTATCCTCACTCAGGTCCTGCTTTGGAGAAGGCTTAGCTGAGATTCCTCATTTTCTTTCCAGGAGAATGTTCTGTGGCCTTGCTCTGGCCAACAGACTTTTCTGCATTGTGCATTGTAGATGTGAGAACGAGAACAAGAACACTGTTAGGACTGGGGCCTCGGCCTTTTGTACATTTTGATTTAAAAATATTTTTATCATACTCACATACTGTAATGCTGGTGCTTTGGGTATGACACCTCGAGGATTTGCTTACTGTTCTATTTCACTTTCCGAAGGAACTTCAGAGTCAAGGGCAAGATGGCTCGTGAGAAAGGGTAAGTATCCAGGCACTTGGAGCCTTCCAAGCGAGCCATTCACATAGTGAACTTTTCTGTTTCAGTTCCACATTCGGGGCCAGAGATGGTATCAGAAGGCATTTGCCCAGGAAATGCTCTTTAATATCACCGCCCGCAGCCAGGCCCCTGAGATGTGCCTGGACCTGCGCCCGGGCACCAACTACAGCGTCAGCGTCCAGGCTCTGTCTTCTCAGCTTCCCGTGGTCCTCTCCCTGACGACCCACATTACAGGTAACTCGGGCACGGCCGCGTTTGGACGAACAAAGTCACCACCCAGCCGCAGACGGGCCCCGATGGCGAGGAACGCTATTGCTGCCCGTTGTTGCAGAGCGCCCCCGAAGAGTGAGCGGGCGAACGGGTCCTGTGTCGTGCCTGTCATCTTTTCTCTCTCGGAAAGAGAGTCAGACAAAACACCGACACGAATTAAATCTAACGAGCGTGTATGTGAGTGCCGGTTACATTCCTTCATATTTAAAATATGTCAGCATATTTCATACCTAAAAGGAATTTTTTTCTCCTGTTTCTCAGTTACATGTAATTGTCATTTTGTCACAAGTGCCTCAGGAGTCCGCTACTCTCAGGGAATGGTGCTTGGCAGCCCCGCTCGAGTCCCCTCGCAAATGCGCTTTTCACTCATCTCCCCATCTCTCCTCAAATCTGGGGTGCTCCCCTCACACGCTGTGCGAATACGCAGAGTATTAGCTTCTCGTTTCTGACTTCGCTGATCAGGCGAGGACTTGCCTCTCCCAAGTCTCGTCTCCCCTTGGTCCCCGCACGCAGAACCACCTGTCCTGTCTTCTCTCCTGTCCCTGCTGCTCAGGTGACCGCCGCCCTCACGTGCTTCGGACCCCATCCTTTCCTGCCTAATCACCACGTCCCCCCAGTAGAGACATAGCCCCCGCACTGCACGAGAATGCCATGCTATCTCCTTTTTTTAAGTGAAAACAAAGAAACAAGAAACACACTTCCTTTGGTCCCATATTCCCTCCAGTTGCTTCTTTCCACGTGCCCTTTACCGTAAAACATCCTAAAAGAAGTGTCTGTTCTGTAGGCCCCACGTCCTGACTTCCTGTTCTCCCTTTAACTGGCTCCAATCCGAAGGTGGCTGTCCGTCCACACTGCTTTACTGAAAGTGTCTCCATCTTAAAAAATCCACGGGACCTTTTTTTTTTTTTTTTGTATCTGTTTCCTATCCGTCCCCCACCCCACCCCCCAGCACCTGACATTCCCCTCCTTCTGGAAACACCGCTTCTCTTGGCTTTGGGGTCGTCCTGCCTCGCTGGCTCCTCCTTCTCGGTCTTCCTTGCTGGCTCTATCCTCTGTTACCAAAGCCGTCTCTGCCTGCTTCTGTTCCTCTTTCATCACCTACCCCTTCTGCTGATACGCCTCCTGGCTGTAAATACTGCCTGTATGCTGGGCTTCCCCACTACGTATCCCAGCCCCAGACTCACCCCTGAGCTCCACATTCCTATATCCAGCCATCTTTTAAACATCTCTTAATCATCTCTTGTGCACCCAATGGACAAGTCCAGGAGGATATTGATTTCTCAACTCTTCTCTCACCCCCAAAGCCATTTTCCACCCAGGCTTCTCTGTCTTGGGGTATTGGCATTCCTATTCACTCGTTGCTCAGGCCAAAAGCAAACCCCTCCCCAGTGACTTCTAATCTGTCGACAAGCACCACTGGCTTCTTTCTAAAATATATTCTGTATCCAACTACTTCTTCCCACCTTCCCCTTCCCTACAGAGCAGCCTTATCCAAGCCAGCCACTTCTTGCTTGGACTCCTGCAGTAGCTTTCTTTCTGCTCTTTCTGCTTTCATGGGTGCCCATCAATCTCCCCACCCCCAGCCCGCCAACCAAGTTATGGTGAAGACCATAACTCAGGAGTAGGAGTGATTTTTTTTTTTTTAATGCACAGGAGAACATGTCATCCCCAACTGAAAACTGTCCAATGAGTTTGCGTAAGTGTTAGAATAGAACCCAGGTTCCTGACCCCCACCTTCCTCACTGACTTCATCTCCTCTACTCTTCCCCCTTTCTCACTAAGCATCTGCTGCCTCCCTGCCCTTCTTGATGTTCCTCAGACGGGTCAAACCTGTTCGTGCATCCAGGCCCTTTCCATCTACTGTTTACTCTTCCTGCGACTCTCTCTGTTCCTGGCTTCTTTATAACCATCCAGGTCTCTGCTCAGATGTCATTACCTTAGAGCGGCTCTCCCTGCCCGTCCTTGCACAAATAACCTCCGTCTCCACCCCATCCTTCTCTAGCTGAGGATCCTGTTTGAGATTCATCACAGAGCTTGTTGTCAGAACTTGCATTTTTTAGTAGTTTGTAGTTAGTAGTTGTTTAGTAGTTAGTAGTTGTTTATTTTCTTTCTCCCCTCCTAAAATAGCTCCTCAAAGGCAGAGATGTAAAGACAGTGCTGGCACATTGCACAAGCCCTGAGTGGCCCCTGGGTGCTATCGGTGTTGAGGGGATGCCTGGTTAGTGAAGAGAGGCTTTCAGACAAAAAGAATTCCCCAACGGTTGGGCTGGAAAGAGAAGTAATGTTCCGTTGGGCATTCCTTCCTCTGGTGACTTCTTCAAATGAAAAGCTGTTTTATTTCCTATTCTTCGGTCCTTGTTGTGTTTTGGGTGGTTTTCATTGCTGATTCAGATGAGTATATTATGTTTTTTGAGTTGGGGAGGAGAGTTTCTTCCTGAAGAGACACTTATTTTTACCTTGTTTCCTGGGTGCAGTGTAGCCCCGGTAGCTCAGGCGCCCTGTGCTCATGGCCACCAGGGGACACTGTTGAGCCGTTTAAGTCCGTTGAGACCCTTAGCTAAACTCTGAGACAATGGCTGCATATTTTCCAACTCTATCCTACTTTAAAGAATTTGAAATTTTAAAAAAAGTGTGAAAATTCAAGTTGTTACAATCTGCTAAAAGGGTAAAAATCAACCAATCAACCAAAAAACCACCCAAGCCCTCTCATAAAAGGGAGAAAAGAGAGCCTTTCTTGTTGATATGAAGAGAGGTATGCCTGATTGCCTAAGATGTGGCTTGGTTTCAGTAAAACCGTGAACTTTTGAATTTTACCAGAAATGCGAGGCAAGGGATTTGGGTCTGGAAAACGTAGCAGCTGATTTCCCAGAAGAAAAGTGAGTGGAATTTCCCTCCTGCATGTCTTACATTAAACTAAATCTTGCTGGTGGAACAGGATGAAGACAAGCGCTTTAAATACATCTCTGACCTCAGAGGAGGGCGCAAGTTCTAGGCGTGTTGAAGGACAGAGGCAAGTGTCCCAGTGAGAACGGGGTCAGAGGCAGGGGTGAGAGCAGCTCCTCTCATAGAGTCTCTGCCTGGAGGCCGACGGGCTTCCTCAGGTGGAGCCCAGTGAGCAAGTTCTTCAGAAGAGCCCCACCATTTCTACTCCCTTCACGACAGAGTGAGGAGCAAACTTTCACTCTCCGTGTAGATCCAGAGTCGGAAGAGCTTTCACGCATCAGCTATGCTATTTTCTAGCCTCCTCAGAAAGCTGTGGGCAAAACTGTCTTCCCATGGGGAGCGAGAGAAAACCAGGCAGGGGAAAGTGCAGAGAGAGACAAAGCAAATGCGTGCGGAAATGTCAACTGAACCACTGGGGCGGGCGCCTGGGTGGCTCAGTGGGTTAAAGCCTCTGCCTTCAGCTCAGGTCATGATCTCAGGGTCCTGGGATCGAGGCCCGCATCGGGTTTTCTGCTCCGCGGGGAGCCTGCTTCCTCCTCTCTCTGCCTGCCTCTCTGCCTACTTGTAATCTCTCTCTCTGTGTCAAATAAATAAATAAAATCTTTAAAAAAAATTTAAAAAATAAACCACTGGGGCACACAACACAGTGATCATTTGAGGTTGAATATTTACTATAGAATCGAGACTGCCAGGGGCGCCTGGTGGCTCATTTGGTGAAGCATCTGCCTTCTGCTCAGGTTATGATCCCAGGGCCCTAGGATCGAGTCCCGCATCAGGCGCCCTGCTCAGCGGGGCAGTCTGACTCTCCCTCTCCCTCTGCCCCTGCTCGTGCTCTCTCTCAATTGCTCACTTTGTCTCACATAAATAAATAAAATTTAAAAAATTAAAAAAAGAGAGAATCAAGAATGCCAGAGGAGAAGAGGGAAGAGAAAATGTCAAGGAAACCATTCCTTCCCAAGTTTGCCGTCAGCACCAAGCCTGGCAGCGTATATGGGAAATTTCCCGTCTCTGCCTGCATTCACGAAAAGAAAAAGATCAAGTACTCTTTCAGATGTTCAGCAGAGCTATAAAAAACACACATGTGTGTCCTGAGCATTATCAGACTGGCCCCCTCATGGAGATAGGTCCAGTCAGGGGAGCTTCGGTTCTGCCTGCAGAGCAAGGAGCCACAGCTGCTCCTCTGATGCCCGCTCTCTGACTATTGGTGCCCCTAGGAAGGACTCTGTGGGACCAAGTCCGCTGAGTTCTTCCGCAGGAGTACTTCTTCCGTGGTTGGCAACCCACAGCCCATCCGAAGATGGGCTGCTCCTGCATCCTGAGAACCCTCTCTCCTCACGCTGGCTCCAGGGTACCTTGTGTACCCCTGTGGGGCCCCCTGGTTCCTGCAGTAGAGGTCGGGACAGGCACTGGCCTTGATCCCAACTCCATCCCTCTTTGTCCAGACTCTCAAAGTCTTTCATGGGCACTGGTGTTTTGACCTCTGGATATCCAGTGTTAGATCAGGCCAGAAGGGAGGCACACATGCCCTTCCATACCTCAGTCGGCCACCTACTGCTCTCATCCCCAGCAATCTCCCGACTACCTTCTAGCTGCAAATCAAACCCAAAATCCCCAAGTAAATGGCTATGTAGGTATGGGTATCTCTGAGCTTCCCTCACTGAAAGCATCTACATCCAGACCTAGGTCCCGTGAAGACATAGATGATACACCACAGGGGAAAATAGGCTACATACTGTTATTCTCTTGTATGAGCATTAGCTTTTACAAAATATGGATGGGAACTTTTTTTTTTTTTTGCATCGTAACCCTAAAAACCAGAGTTTCTGTGTGTGATAGGAGTGTGGGAAGGGCATGCTGTGACATAATAATTTAATCCAACAAATATTTATCGACTTGTTTTGTACAAAGACCTGTGCTAAGTGCTGAAGAGAGGATATAAAAATGAAAAGAAGATTGTTCCTTCTCCCTGGAAGGCCAAGTCTCAGAACTTCATCCGTAGGGGAAACGTGGGCAGCCGTGTGATAGCTCATGACTGATGGTTAAGCTACCATTTTTTCTGTTGCTCTCAATTTCAACTGCTCATGCCTTCAGCGTGTGGCATGGTCTGTCTCGGGAGGTGCCGAGGATTAGGAGAGATCCATCACAGTGTCTTTATGTGTATTTATTTGTGTGGGTTAATTCTTTGCATTTACTTGACGTTTATAGTATAAAGTTGGGATTTTGTTAGTTTGGGTGCAGATATAATTTTCTATTTTGGGTTCTCTTTGTTCCTTTTGGTAGGTTTTAGAGGATTTTAGCACATTTTCTTTTATATTACCTCCTTTCTCTTGTTGATTTTAATAGTTTGCCTACATGAATGATCTTAATCTTTTGTTATACATATTATAATCCCCCAGGCTATTTACTGTTTGGTTTTCTTGTCAATATTCTTTTTAACATTTAGACATTTTAAGTTTTCACATAATCAATTCTGTTGATGCTTTTTTAGTTTCTGTCTCTGGTCAGATCTTAGATCTTAGAAGCCTTCTCCGCTTGATCTAAGATATTAGATCAATTCTTTTTCTTTAATATTTTCTAATGCTGCTGGTACTTCTTCTTCTTCTTTTTTTTTTTTTTAAGCTCTGTGCCCAATGTGGGGTTTGAACTCACGACCCCTAGATCAGGAGTTGTATACCCTAACTGCTGAGCAATCCAGATGCCCCTCTAATGCTTCTTAAGAGTTTTGTTTTTCACTTTTAAACTTAGACTCATTTGGAATTCATCTTGATATGTGGTATAAAGCTAAATTACCTGGTCATTTTTTCCCCCCTAAGAGATAAGCCAGTTTCCTGCCACGTTTGCAAAGACTGCCCATGTCATACACTATATTCTCATTTATCTGTTTGGGTCTCCTTCTGGAGTGTCTGGCTTCTCCCATTGCTTTGCCTGCCCTAGGCCTGCACCTTACTATTTCAATTGTTGTCATCTTAATTGTATACTTAATATTTTGTAGGGCACATTCTCCTTTATTGCTTTGCTCCTTACTCTGCAGGGTTTTCTCACATGGCAACCCCTCTCTTTTCCTTTGTCGTTAGCTTCTAGTCGAGGATGGATACTGTTGACACCTAGGAATGGTAACGAGGGGCTCCCTTCTGGGTCTTGCCCACCTCACATACCCAGCGGGAAGAACTACACTGTCCGGCTCAGACACAACCTGTTTCTGGCCATGGGTGTGATATGGTTTAAATCAGTAATGAGGCTCCCGGAAAGGGGAGCCCATCGGCCCAGGGCACCAGTTTGGGGGATGGGGAACAGCACCCTGGAAAACGTGGCTGGAAATTAAGGTTATTTAACCTTGGAATGTGGCTAAGAACTAGCCTGGTGAAGTTCAGGTTTTGACATTAGAGAGAAAAAGTCACCTGTTTAAAAGAAAGGTCGGGAAGGTCTCAGAGCAGAAAGCTGTCTGGAAGTCACATGGTGATGGGATCAGCAGGATGGCAGAAACTAGGCAGGGGGTGGGGGGGAGGGTGCTTCCTGCTCCCTCTGGGTCTGCCTTCTGCAAGCCCAGTGAGCACTTTGTTCTGCTTTGACCGAGGGCGATGAGAAAGGGGGTGGTTTCAAGAGGTTAGCCAAGAGATTAGAAGAACTAGAATTATTAATCTCAGAGAAGAGTAAACAAAGGAACAGTTTCAAAGAGCTCGAGGAGGGTTCTTACACACGGAGTGAACAGTAAACCCCCCTTGGGGCTGAAAACAGGAAGTGTGTGATAAAAACCACTTACTCTACGGTGACAGCAAAACTTCACAAGCGAAAGGGCATTTCCACGTTTGTGTGAAGGGCTGAGGGCAGAACTTCTCAAACTAGAAGGGGCACGTTCCCCTGGGGGACCGGCTCAGGGCTTTTCAAACCTCAGCCCCCTCTCCCCCTCACCCCTGCAGGAAGCGAGCGGCTGTCTTCCTCGGGGGTGTCAGGTCCAGAATCTCTTGGACACGGCGGAGACCTTCAACACCTTTTACGAGAGCTCGGCTATAAGCAGGGACTGTTTCAGGCCACCTCCGAGGGGCCCGGCAATCCCACAGGCTTAGGAAACCAGCATTTATGTGACCGCATCTGGGTGACTTTGGAGGACATGCCAGACTCGGCAGTGTCGGATACACGTTACTGGGGCTCTCAGTCTTCCATTTGGTGCTAGATGCCTGGGCTCCCGAGCGGTCGGCCCTGAGCCCCGGTCTCTGCTCAGGCGCCTCGATGCGGTCCCTCTGGGCAGCTGGGGGCTCCCCTATGACGACCGACTCTGTGTCACCACCAGTGTGCCCCTGTCTGGACCTGTATTCTCACTGCCTGTTGGACGACTCCAGGAGCACAGCCGACTCATGACGGCTAGAAATGACCTGCTTCTGAACTTCTCCCCCGAGACCTTGATGAATGACATCGCGAGCGACGCAGCCACCAAAACCAAAGCCCACGTTCTTCCCCCTTCCCCGTGTTCCACCACATTCTGTTCTCTCTCCGCGGTCCCAGCGTCTCCTCCACCTGCCCCCTCTCCTCCATTCTCAGTCCATCACTTGCTTCAGACCTCAGGTGCTGTGTACCTAGATTTGGGGGCAACATGTACTTTTGTTTTTCCAGTTCATCCGCCAACCAGCTGTCTAACCTGTACTTCTAAAATCCACATCTGTTAAGACTCTGTAAATGACTTCCTGTTTCCAGGACCACCTATCCCCACACCTCCCCCTTGGTCGTGTGCCTCTCCCAGGCCGAGACTCCACCTTTCAGCTCCCCTGAACTATGCAGTAGCTAGGGCCGTGGTTCTGTCTCTGCCCGGTCTCCTACCGCCTGCCCCTGGGCACATGCATTTCTGCACTCGCTGCTCTCTCTACCCCCTGCCCTTGGTCAGGTGTTCTTCCTCTGCACTGCGACGATGCCCCGTGCATGACTTTATCAGAGCTCTAAGCGCCACGTGTTTACGAAACTGCCTCCACTGTGAGCCTTTGATCTCCTGGAAAGCAGAAACTGTGTCTTCCATGGCTGTTTCTCCTGGCCTCCCATGGTGCATGGTGTATAAAGGTGGCTAACAAATGGGTTGGTTGGTGAGGTATGATTAACATATTCAGTAGAGCTTTTTTATGGAAGAATAATTGACATGCAAATTATATTAGGCTTAGGTATATGACATGATAATTTGATATTTATATACATGATGAAATGGTCACCACGATAAATCCAGTTACCATCTGTCACCATAGACAGCTGTTCAAATATTATTGGCTGTATTCCCTATACTGTACGTTACATCCCTGTGTAAGAAGAGGGATCATCCTTCTAAGTCTGGCTCATTTCACATAGCGTAATGTTTTCAAGATTCATCCAGGTGGTAGCAGGTGTCCAAAAATGGTCATCGCTTCTTACATTCAGACTTTCCTTGCGATGACCCCACGAGGACCACTTTCATCATGCTTCCACTCATTCCAATCACACCCTTTTCCTCTTTTCCTTGTTTTCAGAGCCTCCTCTTCCAGAAGTAGACTTTGTCACAGTGCATGGAGGGTCTCTCCCCCGTCTGAGACTGAGAAAAGCCAAGGAGAAAAATGGACCTATCAGGTGGGTAGTGGCCCCTTTTCCGTGGTTGCCCAGCGGTCCTCATGGAGAGTCTTGGAAGCTTTGGTTTGATGGAGGAGGGGACTTCTGAGGTGCTGCACTTGAATGGTTGGGGCAGCGCAATCGGGGTCTCTTGTCTGTGATTCCTTGGGCACAGACTGGGCCTTTAGTTCTGACCAGCGTCCTTCCAAATGAATAGAGAGACTTCTAAGGGGCCAGAGCTAGGCATTTGGGCAGCGCTTAGCTCACCAAATGAAAGCCCTTCCTTTGGTCACCGGCCAGACGAGCACTGATTGCACGTGATGTGTAAGGTGTTGACCCTCTGCACTCACCTCTTTGCGTACGTCTCTCAGTGATGGTGGACCAGGAGCATCATTTCATTTAAAGATGATCTTTGGGTGTGTGTAGTGGATCCGAAAGGCTTATTTGGATAATTCTCTTAATTCGTTCGCACATTGTTATAGGCAAGACACTATGTAGCTAATGACTGCTTCTGGGATTCCAGATGATATCAGGATGGAATTAATTCACCTGACTTGGAGAACTACACTGCGTTCCATTAAGCATTTTATTTACAGGGTCATGCTTGAATTAGAAAAGCAGAATTATTCCTCTTCTTTTTTAGACAGGAAGATAGAGGTTCCCCTGGAGCGATAAGCACCTTGCTCACAGGAATAAGGCAAGGACATGGCAATAACCTTGCCATCCTTGACGTAGCCTTCATTGCCTTATGTCATTCTTGACCTGTTAGTCTAATGACCCTTCAGTTTATTCAAGGTGAAAAATATAAGATACTATAAAATTATAAAAAATAAAGTCTGGATATATTATCTTTGTGTCTCTTTTTTGTTTGTTTAATTTTAAGTAAACTCCATGCCCGGTGTGGAGCCCAGCGTGGGGCTTGAACTCATGACCGTGAGGTCAAGACCCGAGCTGAGATTGAGTCAGACCCTTAACCAACTAAGTCACCCAGGCACCTCTGTGTGGCTCTTTATAATGAAACTTAGGCTTTTCCTGTCTTTCCATTAGTTAAATGCAGTAAGTTCTCAGGTCTTTCCAGGCATGGATATTGCCTACATTGTTCTGTTCCTTGATTCTTGATGAGTTACTGGAAGGCACTGCCATTCTGTTGCAATGAGGAGAACAGAAGTGATGATATCACTGCCTGAGAGAATTTGCAAGAGCAAATGTAATATGCAGGCCAAATAATTGGGTAGGGCAAAAAAAAAAAAAAAAAAGCCAAATGACAGTCTATCCTTGTGGCTAATGTGCCCTCCAGTGCCTCCAAAACAGGAAGTAGAGATCTGTGAGTCATTCCAGGGAGGTGGCAGTGAGAAAGAGGGGAGAAGTCTTTCCAGAACAGTCATCCAAACAGCCACAACTACTTCCCTAATGTCATTGGGGTTAATTATCAACAGGCAAACGGAGCAGTTTCCTCTCCCTGACTACCTGGTTTGAGCTGGGGGAGCAGCTTTGCCAGTGTGGGAGAGGCCCGAGTCTGCTTTCTACATTGTTCGGGGCGGGGGGCAGTGGCGTGGGGCACATGGTGGAACAGGGCCCTGGGACCAAAGCTCCCCTCCTTAGCTCGGTGATCTTGGATGAATGATGCAGTCTGTTCCTGGGCTCTCTTAATGCTAGTGTCTCCCACACTTGCCAACTCACAGAAATAATCTGGGGTGCCTTATCAGCAGTACAAATTCTCAGACTCAGCTCCTGGAGATTTCGATTCAGTAGGTCTGGGATGGGGATTGGAAATCTGTATCATTATCAAGCAACTTAGGTGATTATGATCATGCTAACTGGGGAGACTGCTTTATGCCCCATGAATGGTGCCTCTAATATCCAGAACCAAAGGTGAGCCTTGAAGTTGCACTTGAATGCCACCATCTACAAGGCAAGATGGATTGGAAGAGGAGCTTGAGGACAGCATGGAGCTTCTGCACCATTTACTCTCTTACCTGCAGCCGTGATTCCCAGGGATGTCTTCAAGTCGCCAGGGAAGGGTGCTGTTACAAGTGTTCCCTTGTCGGCAGTGGGTGCAGGAGATCAGGAGATGTTTGCTGGTGATGGTGGTGGTGGCCCCAACTCCCCGCCCTGCAGGCTTGACCTTGTACCTTGTGTAGAAAGCTCCTTGCTGGAAAGTGAGCCCAAATTTTATGGAAATCAGGGTCCTGAGGACACATAGGATGCCTGGGATGGAGACTTTCCAAGTCTAAGATGTTCTGCAGTGGAGGGCTCCCTTTTCTTAACCTAGTGACTCATGGACTTTTAGGAAGCAGGAGATGGGGCATTAGGAATGTGGAACAGGAAGTGTATATTTACCAGTAAAATAGATTATGTGGCCTCATGGTTTGGAAATTACCCTAATCATCTTTGGTACTGATGCATGTTTTTCCTCTTTACGGAAACGTCGACTCAAGAAACTGTAGTGGGGAGTCGGTCACAGCCAAAGACCTGGGTAAGGATTTGCAAGGATGCAGGAGTAAGTCATTTAAATCCCTGCTGTCAGGCCTGATAGAGGAAGCAGATGTTCAGACACGTGCTATCGTGGAGGCAGGAGAGAAGGACAGAAGGGAGGGGTTGAAAGAGGAGGCATGAGTCACTCTCGGTGTGTTTTATTCTTACGCCTCCTTTCACTGATAGGGTTTCTATTTGGTGGAATCAACAATAACAAAACACATACAAAAGGGTACTCACTGGCTAGTGTGCTTCTCTGTCCACGTTTAGGGAACAGGTTTACAATGTACAAATGACATTTTACCTTTCTGTCTAGTTCAGGATATGGTCAGACTAGATTAACGCAAAGTGACTTGGCACTCCCTGCTTCTCATTTATTTCACATGAACTTTGGTATCTGGGCACTGGAGGGAATGCAGATCACATGAGTTCCGTTTCAGGTTGCCATGTGATTGGAGCCTTTTTGCAGGCTTAGTACATTAACGCTTGTGGGCAGGCAGCCTCCTTGTGACTTTTTTTTTTGCCCACGTGGAAACCGCTAATGAGATCAGCTGTATGGCGTGGCCCTCTCCGGGTACCGTACATGGAGCAGCCCCTCCCGGCTAAAGAGAGTTTACTTGACATCCATCCGCCACAGGAACTTGAGATCCCTCACAGCGTGTCATGGGGCATCAGCACTGTAGGTCCAAACTGGAGCTCCCTAAGTGTTGGAGCCCTCAGACTGTAAATCCCGCCCCCCCCCGCCGTGAGAAAGGGGGCAAGGGCTTTTTCTTGTCCAGTGATGTATCTCCAGTGCCCAGAAAAGCATGTCTCTCATAGCAGGTGCTCAATAAATATGAATAATTGAATGAATGATTCTCCCAAACAAGGGTCTGATAGACATTTTCTTTTTTCTTTTTCTTTTCTTTTTTCCAGTTCATATCAGGTGTTAGTGCTTCCCCTGACCCTCCAAAGCACATTTTTTTGTGATTCTGAAGGGCTCGCCTCATTTTTTGGCAACACTTCTGGTGCTGAGGGATATGTGACTGCAGAGCTACTGGCCAAAGACATTCCAGATGATGCCATGGAGATATCTATTGGAGACAGGCTGTACTATGGCAAATACTATAATGCACCTTTGAAAAAAGGGAATGATTACTGCATCATACTACGAATCACAAGTGAATGGAATAAGGTATACTTCTTTAAAAACTCGTGAATTCTCCATTTTCTTCTTCACATGTCATGTAAATGCTTGAACGTTTGTTCCCCCGATATTTGAGACGGACACCGCATGTACTAACCGTAGAAATGTGTCAGATACTTTGCCTGTATAAATGATGGGCCGGTGAGACCTTTAAGGAGGTTGATGGTCTGAACTTCCTGCGGGACGTGGTGGGATCTGTGCTTGGACTGACCTCGTTTTGGTTCTTCTTCTTCAGCTTCACAAGTCCCCTCATCCTAATGCCCAGCTGAAACCCGAGTTGAAGAGAAACATCTAGATCTCTGTCACTTCCCCGTGTTGCTGCCAGGCTTCTGTCCCCCCACCCCCACCCTCTCGGAACCAGGAAGGAGAAGCTTCTCCTTGAACGGTGCCACTGCCCTGTTTTCTGCCTCCTTGACTTCCTCGGCCTCACCCCTCTCTCCTCATCCTTAGAAAGCCTACATTATCCCAGGGGTGGTTCTTTCATGAGACATAGAAATACAGAGTCATTGCCTCATGAGTAAAGATAGTGAGCTGGACAAGCAAACTAGCAAGAGCTGAATCAGTGAGTCAGGTGAAAGATCTGGAAGAACCATTGTGATGTTTGTCCCAGGAGAACTCAAAGTGTGGTATAAATTCATATAGATTGGAAATGGAAACTAGAAGAATATTATATTGATAGAAACATCACTTGACTGATGAATTGGAGCCATCCTTAGTATAAGGTTCCTTCTTTCTTTCCTTCCTTCCTTCCTTCCTTCCTTCCTTCCTTCCTTCCTTCCTACCTTCCCAACACAGGGCTTGAACTCACAACCTGAAATCAAGACATGAGCTGAGATCAACAGTCAGATGCTTAATTGACTGAGCCAGCCAGGCACCCCCACCCCTTATTTAAAACTGACATATACTCTGTTAAATTCTGTATAGAACACCAGTCTAAGGTGCCATTATCATTCTTGATAGTAAACCAGTGGTTACTTTTAAGAATATGTACAAGGAGCAAAGAAATTTGGTAGTATTTTGTGACAATAAAATAGGAATTAAGAATTGGCAGGCTAAAGCCCAGAATATATTTCCCTGAACTTGTTTAAAAGGTGTTCATGACTCAAACAGGCCTTCTCGCTGGAAGCTTACCTGGGGATTCTGCCTTGGTGTTTCTAGCACTAGCAGTAGCACGTGAGTACAGTGTAGAGAGGGCTCAGAGAGCTGCCATCCCAGATCGGGACTTCGGTTTAAGAGGTACATGAGGACACGTGGGCTGCCATAACAAAATACCATAGGCTGGGTGGCTTAAACCACAGAAATGTATTTTTCACAACTTTGGAAAATGGGAAGTCTAAAATTAAGGTACTGGCTAACTGGGTTCCTTGGTAAGGCCCTCTTCTTGGTTTTCAGACATCGACTTTCTTGCTGTGTCCTCACATGGTAGAAAGCATGCAGTCCACCTCTGGTCAGTCTTCTTCATCTTAAATGGACACTGATCCCATCAGGGAGTCCCACCCTCATGACCTCATCTGAACCTAATTACTTTCCAAAGGCCCTGCTCCCAAGTACCATCCTATTGGGGGCTAGGTCTTTAGTATACGAACTTTGGGCGACCTAAGCATCCAATCCATAACACAGATAATTAAGTGAGAGGTTAGGATAAGAATCCTAGTTTATAGGAAACTTTTCTGTGATGTCACGGATACCTCTTTTTCATATAGTTTAGCAGAACACGTGCTTGGTCTTTGGGAGGCTAAGGAGGCGAATGGGGTCTTGAAAAAATTATGTTGGGACTTGCATTTTTGAATTGCAGTTACTTCCCCTATGGGTTTCCAATCTATTAGGATTACAGTCATATTAAAATTAGTAATGAACTATTTATTTTCCTTTTTTGAACAGTTTTATGGAGCTACAGTTCACATACCATATTAACCACCCATTTTAAGTATATAATTTATAGCATAAGGAATATAGTTAATGATATGGTGATAGTGATATAATGGGACAGATGGTAGCTACCTTGGTGGTGAACATAGCATCTTTTATAAACTTGTCAGATGACCAAGTTGTATACCTGAAACTAATGTGACATTGCATGTCAACTATACCCATATAAATTTTTTAAATAAAATGGTTAAGATGGTAAAAAATAAAATAAAAAATGAAGTATACAATTAAGTCAGTTTTTTTTTTAAGATTTTATTTATTTATTTGACAGAGAGAGAGAGAGATCACAAGTAGGCTGAGAGGCAGGCAGAGAGAGAGGAGGAAGCAGGTTCCCTGCCGAGCAGAGAGCCGGATGCGGGCCTCGATCCCAGGACCCTGAGATCATGACCTGAGCTGAAGGCAGAGGCTTTAACCCACTGAGCCACCCAGGCGCCCTACAATTAAGTAGTTTCTAGTGTATTCACAAGGTGGTACAACCATTACCACCATTTAATTCCAGAACATTATTAGTAGAACACTTATTTTTTTTAATTTTTATTTTCAATGGTAAAATACGTATAATAAAATTTACCATATAAATAATTTTTAGGCGTACAGTTTATTAGTGGCAAGTACGTTTGCATTGTTCTGCATCCAGTCTCCAGAACTCCTTTCCTCTTGCCAAACTGAAACACTATACCCATTTGAACAGGGACTCTCTCCTCCCTGCCTCCGCCAAACCCTGGCAACTACTCTTCTCATTTCTGTCTCTAAGAATCCGACGACTCCGGATACCTCATATAAGTAGAACCCTACATTACTTGTCTTCTTATGACTGTCTTATTTCACTTAGCCTCATGTCCTCAAAGTTCACCCATGGTGTAGCATTGTGTCAGAATTTCTTCCCTTTTTATATTCTCCTCTGTGTATACACCACATTGTGTTTAGCCATTCGTCTGTGGATGGACGCTTGGATTGCTTCCATCTTTGGGCTATTTTGAACAAGGCTGCGATGAACATGGATGTACAAATATCTCTTTGAGTCCCCGCTCTCAGTTCTTTGGGGCATTTACACTTGGAATTGTTAGATCGTATGATAATTCTCTTTGTATTTTTTTTTTTTGAAGAACTGCCACGCTGGTTTCCACAGCAGCGGCCCCATATTACATTCTCACTGACAGTGCACAAGGCTTCCATTTTCTCCACATCCTTCCCAAGACCCGCTGTTTTCTGTGTTGGTAATGGGCTTCCTAATGGATGGGAGATGGTATCTCATTGTGGTTTTGGCTTCTGTTTCTCTAATGATTAGCAATGTTGAGCATCTTTTCATGTGCTTTTGACAGCTTGTATATCCTCTTTGGGGACATGGTTGTTCAAGTCCTTTGCCCATTTTTGAAGTGAGTTATTTATTTCTTTGTTGTTGGGTATTAGGAATCTCTACATATTCTGAATATTAATCTGTTATGAGATTTACAATGTGAAAATGTTTTCTTCCATTCCGTGGGTTGCTTTTTTTACTCTGTCAATATGTGTCCTTTGATGTACAAGAGTTCCTGACTTTTTTTTAACATTTCAACCATCTTTGTTTTTTAATTCCAGTATAATTAACATATAGTGTTATATTAATTTCCAGTGTACAATATAGGATTTAACAGTTCCATATATTAGGGGCACCTGGGTGGCTCAGTGGGTTAAAGCGTCTGCCTTCGGCTCAGGTCATGATCTCAGGGTCCTGGGATCGAGCCCTGCATCAGGCTCTCTGCTTGGCGGGGAGCCTCCTTCCTCCTCTCTCCCTCCGCCTGCCTCTCTACCTACTTGTGATCTCTCTCTCTCTCTCTCTGTCAAATAAACAAATAAAATCTTTAAAAAACAAAACGAAACAAAAACAATTCCATATATTACTCAGTGCTCATTGTGAAATGTGTCCTCTTAATTGACTTCATTTATTTCAGTCATCTCCCCACCCTCCCCTCTGGCAACCATCAGTTTGTTATCTATATTTAAGAGTCTGGTTTTATTGTTGTTGTTGTTGTTTCTTTTTTAAAATTTATTTCTTAAATACCACATATGAGTGAAATTATATGGTATTTGTCTTTCTCTGACTGACTCATTTCACTTAGCCTTATACCCTTTAGGTCCATCCATGTCATTGCAAATGGCAAGATGTCA
Source organism: Ailurus styani (assembly GCA_002007465.1). NCBI lineage: Eukaryota > Metazoa > Chordata > Mammalia > Carnivora > Ailuridae > Ailurus > Ailurus styani. The sequence goes on along the minus strand of LNAC01000070.1, from coordinate 4,396,291 downwards.
TTCCTTTTTATGGCTCAGTAATATTCCACTGTGTGTATATACACCACATCTTCTCTATCCATTCATCTATCCGTGGACACTTGAGTTGCTTCCATATCTTGGCTATTGTGAAAAATGCTGCAGTAAACATAAGGGTGTGTGTATCTTTCCAATTCAGTGTTTTTCTCTTCTTTGGGTAAACGCCCAGTAGTGACATTACTGATTAGTTCTATTTTTAACTTTTTGAGGACTCTCCATACCATTCTCCACAGTGGCCACACCAGTTTGCATCCCACTAACAGTGTGCGAGGTTTCTTTTTTCTTCACATCCTCAAAAGTTTTTAATTTTAACGAAGTCCAATTTGTCTCTTTTTTCTTTTGCTGCTTATGCCTTTGATGTCCTATCAATCCAAGAAATCACTGCTAAATCTAATTTGCTGATGCCTTTTCTCTATGTTTTCTTCTGTTCTGAGTCTTACATTTGGATATGATCCACTTTGAGTTAATTTTTGTGTGTGGTGTTAGGTCAGGGTCCCCCTTCATCCTTTTGCATGTGGCTATCTAGTTTTCCCAGCACCATTAAAAAAATTTTTTTTTAATTATTATTATTTGCCCCAGGGGTACAGGTCTGTGAATAATCAGGCTTACACCTTTCACAGCATTCACCAAAGCACAAACCCTCCCCAATGTCCATACCACATCCACCCTATCCCTACCCTCCTACCCCCTAGTAACCCACAGTTTGTTTTGTGAGATTAGGAGTCTCTTATGGTTTGTCTCCTTCCCCATCCCATCTTGTTTCATTATTTTTCCCTCCCTACCCCCCACGACCCCCCACCCTACCCCTCAAGTTCCTCATATCAGAGAGATCATATGATAAT
>LNAC01000070.1:4368667-4395270 GCA_002007465.1 Ailurus styani | reverse complement strand
TATATATATACCACATCTTCTTTATCCATTCATCTGTTGATGGACATCTAGGTTCTTTCCATAGTTTGGCTATTGTGGACATTGCTTCTATAAACATTCGGGTGCATGTGCCCCTGAGGATCACTACCTTTGTATCTTTAGGGTAAATACCCAGTAGTGCAATTGCTGGGTCATAGGGTAGCTCTATTTTCAACTTTTTGAGGAACCTCCATACTGTTTTCCAGAGTGGCTGCACCAGCTTGCATTCCCACCAACAGTGTAGGAGGGTTCCCCTTTCTCCGCATCCTCGCCAACATTTGTTGTTTCCTGACTTGTTGATTTTAGCCATTCTGACTGGTGTGAGGTGGTATCTCACTGTGGTTTTGGTTTGTATTTCCCTGATGTCAGTGATGTTGAGCACTTTCTTATGCCCAGCACCATTTGTTGAAAAGATTTCCTTTTCTCTTTGAATGTGCCTTCTTCACCTGGCTCCACCAATTTCCCTCCTTTAGTACAGTCAATTCCTTAGTACCTGCCCTACTACTTGAGGTCCCTTTCAGTGGTTATTCTTGCCTATGATTTTCTAGTAGATGCCCTTGATGCCCTTAACGTCAAGACTAAATTTAATTACATTGAAGAGCTTATGTCCATTTCAAGCTTTTCCCAGCATTTTTCAGGGTAAATATATATATTTTTCAATTTTTAATAAAACCAGACTACCCAAGGTGTTCACTTGAAAAAGAATTTCCCTTTGAAGTTGGAGGGATCATTCCCTGACCCCTGCTATTTAGTTTCCTCTGAGGAACATTTTGCTGAGTAATCCCAGTGTTCCTAACAGACAGACATGCATAGAATACCTGGAGGAGAAGGAAAGAAGGTATCTCATTCCAGTGAGTTTGTGGGTCTTGGCCAGATAAGTATCATCTAGGCAGGTAAAGTATTATTTACGAAGACTTCTCATAGCCTTGCCTATTGCATGCATCGCTGTCACTGTCACATCGATGGGACCTCCCATGGATGGGATGTCATGGATGGGACATGGATGGGACTTCAGAATCTTTTTCAACATCATTTGTAGGCGGTCAATACCAGTTGCTCAGAGTTGGCAAGGAGAATGAAACTCATTGCCATTTCTGTTGTTAACCCATGGTGTTTGCTTTCTGAGATCTATTGAAAAGCTACAGAATTGATCCCTAGGGACACTTCTGTCACTGCTACCCATGCCAGTCCCTCCAATACTTGGTGATCACATGGCTCAATTGTAAGATGTTAGAGCTAGATGAGGATATTTTAATCCAAATTAAGAGGGAAAAAACCCCACTAAGCTTTCCGGGCTACAGTGTATTATTTAAACTGATGTTCTGAGCTGCTCCGTTAAATGTGTTGCTGTGTTTCTCTTTATAGGTGAGAAGATGCTCCTGTGCGGTTTGGGCTCAAGTGAGAGGTAAAGCCATTTTCTGCCTAAGCACCCTGTCCTTCCTTCTCCTGTCCAGTCTGCAGCATCAAGTTTATGTTAATGAGATTTCTTTTTAAGTTGTCACAGATGACAGAAATCCATCTCATACCAGTTTAAGCAAAAAGCCTTAGCTGAAAGGTGGGGGGAGGATGTGGGGGGCTTATGGACCTGGCACCAGAGGGGCATCACCAGGATTCCAGAACTGACACTTGGGACTTGACGCCATGAGCGGGACCCTCTGCCTTTGTCTCTGCTCTAAGTTTCTGAGTTGGCTTCATTTTCTTCCACAATAAGCCACGTGAGGGAGAGGAATGGCCACCAGCTGCCCAGTTTAGCAACTTCAGTGGGAACAGAAGGTGTTTCAATTCAGGGAAAGAATCTTTCCTCCTAGATTAAGTGACTGTCCGTGGGATGACTAGTACCCCTCCTAGGGTACTATCAAAGCACTATGAACAGCCTACCTTGGATTTGGGGCTTCCTTTCATGGCTGGTTGAGGGCAGATCAGTGTGATTGACAGTTTCACTAGGATTGCATTGAGAGGTGGACATGATCCCCATCAGGAAAAGAGGCTCAGAGAAACATGTTGTCAGACCAGTCGGAGAGCCACAACAGTCCACTACTCTCAGCCATTTAGCTGCTTAGCATGTGCACAGCCATACATGTATACTTTTCTTTAAAAAGTTTTATTTATTTTAGAGAGAGGGAGAGAGTGTGCGAGAGAGTGTGGGGGTGGAGAGGGGTGGAGGGAGAGGAAGAGAGAGTCCTAAGCAGACTCCACGCTGGGCTGGGAGCCTGACGGGGGGCTCCATCCCATGACCCCGAGATCACGACCCCAGACGGAACCAAGAGTCAGGCGCCCAGCCAACTGCAGGACCCAGATTCCCCACATACACCTTTAGGAAAAACACTCTCCATTATGGGAGAATTAACCTCTGTACAACTAAAAGTGGAACTTGATGGGAAGACAGCTGAAAGCTGGGTCTGTTACTGCATCCAGCTCCAAGACCAGGATTCCTGGCGATGTCCATTCCTCTTGATCCAACGCAGGTGGGCTTCTCACGATCCACTAGCATTCGGTGACTAAATGCCAAATGTAAGCATTCTCAAACCACAGTCTGTAACATGGAAGGGGAAACTGGACAAGCACACCATTTGGGAAGGAAAAAAAGATAAAGTGCGGTGCAGGGAGCAGGAGGCCCAGAACAATGACCACATCCTGCTGGATGGGAAAAGCAAGCAGCCCCTGGCTGGCGACAGAGTGAGTCACTTGGTCACTTAGTTGGGCCGCCTCAATCTTTTCCTGGGAAAGTGCTCTGTCCCTTTCCTCCAAAGCTGTCCGTGCATAAGGTGCAGCAGGGAGGAGGTCGGCCGAGTGCTTCTTCCTTGCCCGGGCAGTGGTCCAGGGGGCAAGCTGCCTCGGGGATTGAGCAATCGCGGCTCTGTGTTTGCCAGACGTGGGATTTCCCTGGCAGTACATTTCTTTCAGCCAACAGGCAGCCAGCCAGTGGATTTGATTCCCAGGAATTCCATGAGTTTGTAGCTAATACCAGAAATCTTGTCAAGTTTATGACCTTTGAATCTGGGCCTTTTCTTTGTGGTTTATGAGTCCTAGCAACAGCCTGAGGAATTTTGCTGTTAGCTTGGAGTATCACTTTAACCCCTTACATCCTGCCCCTTACCTCAGCAGCATGAAACAATAGGCTGGGGGGGTAAGGAAGTGCCCACATAACCTTGCTTCCAGAAGGATTCCACCAAAGGGCACTTTACAATGGGGGATGTGTTACCTTGTCAGTAGAGGGTGCTCAGCAGGAAATGATTGGGAGGGACCTGGAGAATCAGGCTTCCTTCATTTGTCTGCTTATCTTCTTCTTTTTTTTTTTTTTTAAAGATTTTATTTATTTATTTGACACAGAGAGAGAGATTACAAGTAGGCAGAGAGGCAGGCAGAGAGACAGGGAGAGGAGGAAGCAGGCTCCCTGCTGAGCAGAGAGCCCGATGCGATGCGGGCCTGGATCCCAGGACGCTGAGATCATGACCTGAGCCGAAAGCAGAGGCTTTAACCCACTGAACCCCCCAGGCGCCCTGTCTGCTTATCTTCTAATCTTATTTCCCATCTTTTTTTTTTTTTTAAGATTTTATTTATTTATTTGACACACAGAGAGAAATCAGATCACAAGTAGGGAGAGAGGCAGGCAGAGAGAGAGGAGGAAGCAAGCTCCTGGCTGAGCAGGGAGCCTCATGCAGGGCTCGATCCTAGGACCCTGAGATCGTGACCTGAGCCGAAGGCAGAGGCTTTAACCCACTGAGCCACCCAGGCGCCCCATTTCCCATCTTTTTATCTCTACTCACACCAACTTCAATAAGAGCAGAGGACATGGCTTTTCTACTGGGCAAGGTGCATTACCTGACCATCAGCCATCTTGGATTATGGTTGCCAGGCAGTGAGGGTCTCCCCCACCCCACCCCTCCACTTTCTTGAGATATAACTTATGGAACATTGAGTTTAATTGATTTGTAATGCAAAATGATGACCAAAATAAGATTAGCTAACACCTCCCTCACCTCACATAATTACCATGTATATATTTGTGTATGTGTGAACATTTAAGATCTGCTCTCCTAGCAACTTTCAGTCATATAACACAGTATTGTTAAATATAGTTACCATGTTGCACATTAGATCTCCAGTACTTGTTCGTTTTATAACTGGAAGTTTGTACCCCTTGGCCAACATCTCCCCATTTCTCTCCACCCCCCGGACCCTGGCAACTACCATTCTACTCTCCATTTCTATATAGAGTTCAGCCTTTTGAGATTCCATGTATAACTATGATCACATAGTATTTGCCTCTCTCTGTCCAACGTATTTTACTGAGCATGATTAGTGAAGGTCTCCATTCACAGAGATGTGTGCTATTACACTAATGTGTGCAGATAGGCCAAGCTTCCTGTCTTGGAATTTAAGTGAAGGCCACAAGAAACAACCACATGTTCCAACATTTGGAAATTTTTCAGGCAATGCATTCCCTAAGGCTCTAAGACTGGGAATGCAGTTCCCACAAAGAAAAGAGGTACTTTTATCAGAAGAATGGAGATGTGTAAGCCTCCTGGACACACACAGAAAGAGCTTCCAGAACTCACTGATTTCTGCAGCTGTTTGATATGATTAGCAAACACTCTAACTGGTGGAAGAAATGGCCAACGAACTGGCTACTGTCATGAAGTTAACAGGAAGGATTTTGCTTTGGAAATATCTAGGTGGCTTTTGGTAGTATCTTCTTTGCCCTCCTCGGCCTAACACCCAGTGTTGAAAGAGAGCTCAGAACTTTGAATTCAAACTCTTGGAAGGCTCTGGAGATAATAGGGAAGCCCACTGTTTTTTAAAACGCTGAAGGCAATTCTGACATAAATATCCCCCTGTTGTGCACTCACCTCTGGTAGTCCCCTTTTGCAAAAATGTTGGAGACTGCCATCTCAGGAAGTCATTTGGAGAGTACTAGGATTTGGATTAGTCCTGAACTTGGTCCAGTTCATCTGTGCCAAGCCCTTGCCCCATTCTCACCTTTGCCTGGTGATGAATTCTGTTATTTACCTTATGCAGATTGCCCCTAAAAGAGCTTTGTGATGACTACTGGGGAACCAGCAGTTGGTACGAGGGGAAAGGCAGAGGCCTGGGCTTCCTTGCTTGAGCCTGGCTACTCATCAGCCGAGTGTCTTTGAAATTATATTTAATTTGGCTGGTTCTCAACTGCCTCTTACCCGAGATCTCTCAGATCCCTCCCAGCCACAAAGTACTGACCCTGATTTCTTGAGTCACAAGGGAAGGTCATTTGATATATGTGAGATGATCATAAACTGTATTCACAAAACACTCTTCAGTCATAGGGTGAAACCCCTGAGTCATTAGTAACCGCTCCCCATTCCCTTTCAGCCCCCATTTTACACCTAGGGTTTGCCCATCTCATGTCTGAGTTCACCCCCTGAGCACAGGCCTTTATATCTGTAGCACAGACAACTGGAAGAGCCTCCTTTCTTCTCTCCCACCATGGCGTCCAGGGGCTCCTTCTTTATTCCAGCCTACACGTCTGACTCATATTTCTAAACTACAGCACTGATTTGATTATTTCTACTGGTGGTTCTTCCATTACACCTTAGACAGGCCTCAGTCTGACCCCACCATACCCTTCTTGTTGCCTCTCATCTTCTCCATTCAAAGTGATGTGTCTGCTCTTCTATGGTTAGGGTCTTTTCTTACTTTCCTTAATGTCTTTGTTCACACAATTACCTATTTATTTCTACCTGGATTGCCCTATAACCTCCCTGGAATCTCTGTTTATTAGCTTATTACAATCCCACCTGTTCGTCAAGGTTAAAATCTAATGCTGTGTCCTCCCTGAAGCTTTTTTTATTTCCTCGATGGGGCGGGATCTCTCTCTCTCCCTCCCTCTCTTTAGCCATTCTGCCATACAAGACTGTTGTCTTTCTTATTAGATTTCATACCCCTGAAGGAGAGCATTTGAAGAACGGGACCAGTGCCTGGCACACATTGGTGCCTAATCAGAATGTAATGAATTGGGTTGGAGGATTACTGCTCACCTAGCAGTAGGGTCGGATGAAAAATGAAGCAGAGTAAGTGCAATACTTAAGGGAGGCAGAGTAGATGTATATCAAGATATAAACCTCGTGTATATATATGTGTTTGTGTAGGCTGTACACCTGTATGTGTACACAAATACACAAACACACACACATATACTTTAAATCTTCATCATTGTGGTTGGGAGAATTATGATGTGGCCTCACAAATTCCTGGCCACTTATATACACCCACCTTCTCTCAGTTACTCATTCAAAGACTATTGTAAGTGTTGCTGAGAAAGGATTCGGAGATGTAATTAAGGTCCCCAGTAGGGAGATTATCCAGATGTGCCTGACCTTCCCGTGAGCCCTTTAAATCTGGATCCGGAGGTCAGAAACAGGAGACTGGAGATTCAGAGGGCAAGATAGACCTGACATAAATAAGAGTTTCTCCTGCTGTCTTTGAAGGTGGAGGGAACTGCATGGCAGGAATGTGGGTGGCCAGTAGGAGCTGAGTGGCCGATGGCTGGCAGCCAGTAAGAATATGGGGACCTCAGTTGCAAATTGCAAAGAATTTGGAAGCAGATTCTTCCCCCAGAGGCTCCAGGGGGAAATGCAGCCCACTTGACACATTGATTTCAGCCTTGGAAGATGCTGAGCAGAAGACCCAGTCACAACGTGCCTGAACTCCTGGCCCACAGAACTGTGAGCTTATGAGTGGGGACTCGCTGCTAAGTTTACGGTGATTTGTTAGGCTGCAACAGAAAATGAATTCAAAACTGTTGCTGACTCATCAGGTGTTACATATCTCTAAATTAATCTCCTACTTTGATCTCCTTTGTCATCTCCCACTCTGCAGAGAACTCAAGTGAGGAGACCTTAGGCTAGCAGAGAGGAGTTTAACACACTAACTAGACGTCACAGTGCAAATTCTTTGTGCCTTTGGGAGGACAGGATTATCGCTTTCAGGAAATGATCCTGCTCGTATAAATTCATGAAAAAATGTCCACAGCTACAGGACGTTCTCAAGCTGTCCGGAAGTTTGAGAGTAGGCATGGAGTCTTTCTAACGTGCTCTTCAGCACCTGTGATATTTGCATTAGTGGAAGAGTTCAAAGGTAAGCCCAGAGAAGCCCTGTCACGCCTCATGAACACTGTGCCTCCTCTGGGAGCCACCCTGAAGAGAACGGCAGCGTTTAACCTAATGGATTTACTCTCTCCAAGAATGAGTCACTGCGAATCTGTGATATAACACATGATTCCCTCGGGTTTCTGAAAGAATATTCTCCAAGTGACTCAGAAGAAAAATAAGCATGATTTTATGGCATGAAACCATGAAAGGGAGGGTAACCAGAAGACAGCAAAGCTCTAGAAAATGTAATTCGAATTGGCCAGCTGTAAATTTTCTCAGTGAGGAATTAACTGGGAAAGTCCCTAAAGAAATCTTGTATGGCTACCCTGTGAGGGCTCTGGGTTGGACGGTTTTCACAGAGTACATATACAAAGTAGGCCAAGAGACCTATACCAGCAAGAATCATGCCTGGAGCCAAAAACCAAGCCATGTTATGCAGAATAAAAAAAAAAGTCGATTTTCCAATATTTACATCTAGAGGAAGGGATAGTTGGGTGGGCCCGTTGCTTAACGTGAATGATGTCCTGCTGGTGGATGGTCAAGAGAAAGTCAGGTCCATCAACTCCTACTTTGCCTCTGTCCTGTTGGTTTGTGAGGGGACATTTTAAAAGCAAGAGAAGACCTAACTGCTTCACATAAATTAAAGCCTTTTGACCCGGATGAAGCACATTCTAGCAGGTTCTTAAATTTGCAAGTGACATGGGGAACCACAGCAGGTGATTTTTAAGAAATCTTGAAGAACAAACTCAAGTTGACCAGAGATGAGCAGAGAACATGGAACTTCGTACGAGGAAGACAGAGTTTGCAAAGTGTAGTTGATGATAACTTGAGGTGAAGGCCAGGCAAGATCTTGTAGGAGGTGGCTCTGTGGAAGAAACAGCAGCAGATCTCAGGAGTGAGCATTAGGGTTTCTGCATTACTAAATAGACACTTAGTTCATACCTGCTTAAATATTTAATTTAAATTAAGTTTAATTAATTAGTTAAAATTAATTAAATTAACTTAAATTAAATTTAAATTTAAGTATTGGTACCTGAGATAAATATTTTAGATAAGGATTCACTTACCCTTTGTTCTAACTCTTTTAGGTTTCCATTTAAGTATTTAATCTATCTGGATTATATTTATATTTATATATAGCATAAGCTCTAATGATCAAAATCACTTTATTCTAAATGGTCAGCCAATCTTCTCAACATGAATTCTGAATAATATATCATTTCCCCTAATGACCTGAACCAGTAACAAAACACCAGTAACGAACCATAGCTAACATTTGCCAGTTGCCTACAGTGTCCTGGGCCCAGTCCTAACATGACTTCCCTCATTTATTTCTCACAATAACCCTAGAAGGGGGGTACTATTATTATCATTCCCGTGTTACTAGATCACCCCTCAGTGGGGAAATCGAGACCCAGAATGGCTGAATATCTTGTCCAGAGTCCACAGTTAGGGTGTTCAAATACAGACTTGGACAACCTGACTTGGAAATTATTTGATGCATATGTATGGGTTTGTTTCTACACTGTTCTGTCCCTGTGTATTCATCCTTATGCTGATCCTGCACTGTTTTAATCAATAGTCATTCAAGTCACTCTCTTGATTATTCCTTTGCTAATTTCTGGTTTAACCATAGCTCCTCCTTCCATCCTGTAGTACGGCTTTTTAAAATATCAAAGCCTTTTTCTTCTGAATACTAAAGGTAGCCAAACAACATCAGCCATATTTTTCTGGAAGATCTCTTGACAACACTTCCTGAGGTAATGGGTTTTGCAGAGCCTTTTAGCAAGAAGTGTATTCCATGGCCACTTTTGTTGGAGCCACTACCCTGTGAGAAAATAGAACCACACTGCTCTTAACCTGGTTGTAGAGATCAAGTGGTATTCGTCAATACAACTCTCTGCAATGATGGAAAGTTTTTTTTTCTTTTTTAAAGATTTTATTTATTTATTTGTCAGAGAGAGAGGGAGAGAGCACAAGCTGGCAGAGTGGCAGGGAGAGACAGAGAAAGAAGGAGGCTCCCCGCTGAGCAAGGGGCCTGTTGCGGGACTTGATCCCAGGACCCTGGGATCATGACCTGACCCGAAGGCAGCCACTTAACTGACTGAGCCACCCAGGTGCCCCAGCGATGGAAAGTTTTAAAGTGGTACTGTCCAGTATGGTAGCAACCAGCCACATGAGGCTGCTGGGCGCTTGAAATGTACTTGAAATTGAGCACTTGAGATATGATCGAGAAACGGAATTTTTAATTGGAGCTAATTTAGGTTTCAACAGCCTCACTGTGGCCAGTGGCTATGGTATTGGATAACGCAGATTGGGTGATGACGGAGTCAAGGAGCAGAAACTCTTCTCGAATAAGCCTCACTTGCTGCCAGGGCATCGAGTCATCTATGTTTCGAGGGTCTCACGACCAGGGGCTACTATTTTCCTCTCAAGCCCCTCCTCCTCACTTAGCAGATCTTTGCTTTTGCTGTTTTCAGCTCTTCCCAGGCAGCACTGAATGGCCCAGAGCATAGACTAAGCATATGCCTGGGGCATCAGTAAAAGGAGGGTATCGAAAAGTGAAATAATTTGAAATCCCAACAATGACAACCACAACAAATCGTCTGGCAGAATTTGGACTTGGTTGTACCTCCTTACCCTTCTTCCATGGCGGGGTGTTGTTTCTCTTTTTTAATTCTATATCTGCACCAACAGCCCCCAAGATCTTTTCAATGTCTGGTATGCCACTGCATGTGGACTTTTTAAAGAGGAACTTGAGCTGCTACAGTCCGAGGCCCCACCATCATCAGCCTGTCCACCCAAAGGGCAGGGCCTGCACCCTAACTTCTGAGGGGGAGCGTGACCTGCTCTGCTGTAGACAGAACTGGATTCAGATCTGCACTGGGAAGGCATAGTATTGTGGTTAAAAAAGCAAAGATGCTGGAGCCAGACAGCTCAGGTTTGGATCCTGACTCTGTTATGTATTAGCTGTGTGCTCTTGGACAAGTTGCTGAACTATGCCATGCCTTGGTCTCTCATCTGTAAAATGGGAATAATAATAGTACTCAGTGTCTTATCATTACGCTAGGCACTATAATTATAATACTCCTTAGGTGGTTAGGAGAAGACATTAGGACAGTGTTTGGCATATTGTAAGTGCTCAATCAGTTTGCAAATTAAAATGAGCCCTTTGGTGTAGAACATGATACTCTGATTCAGTCACTTGGCACAAATAGAGCAAAGGATTTCCCTGCAGTTGACGTATGATAAACCCCAAATGGAACATATGTATGTCTTTCAGGGAGCTTTTACATTAATTTTCTTTTAAAAAAAAAAGATTTTATTAATTTATTAGAGAAAGAGAGAGTGCACATGGATACAAGCTAGGGCAGAGGCAGAGGCAGATGGAGAAGCAGGCTCCCCGCTGAGCAGGGAGCCCAAAGTGGGGCTTGATCCCAGGACCCCGGGATAATGGCTTGAGCCGAAGGCAGATGTTTAACCGACTGAGCCACCCAGGTGCCCTACATTAATTTTCTTACTTTATCCTCACGGCAACCTGCTAAGCAGAGTGGGGAGGTACTGTCCTTATTGGTGTGTCGGGAAAACAACAGATGACTGCATCCGTCGGAGAGGACTCTTTTGCTATATTTGACCACTGGAGCTACCTATCATTTTTGGAGCAAAAGCCCGTATGATGTCAGAATGACTTCTTCCTCAATGCAAAGGAACACTGCCCATAAAAACTTTCAGGTGCAGCTGACCGAGAGAGGACCAATACAAGCCACACAGTCTGCTGTATTTGTATGCACAAGAAGATAAGCTTTTTTTTTTTATCCCCCGTAACTTGAATGTGGCCTGGTTTTCCATTTCCTTTTCAGAAATACCCCGGGCCTGTGTTTTCCTTGGGCCCTACACCTTCAGGGCTGACTCAGGGGACGCAGAGGCACCCTGGGCGTTCTGGGGATGGTTTGTGAAACGGGGCCAAGCTCTGGGTTAGCAGGGAGTGAGCACAGGTGCCCATGTGCCTCCCGAGGGCCGTGATTGCGTGCTGTGGGCTCAGCGTGTGGTTTTGTCCCGCAGATTCGTCACTCACGCCGCAGCAGATGGTGGCCGCCGGGCTGGGCTCCGTGGCTGTTGTGATTGTCCTCGCATTCCTCTCCTTCTCGGCCGTGTGGTATGTGAGACTGTTGTTTCCGAGAAATGAGTGGAATGGCGGAAGGATGGGGTTGGAGTCCTGAAGGACAGCTGGGATTGAGGGGGGTCAAAGGGGCTGTGGGGAGAGGTCGTCCCGGGCTTGGCACCCAGCAGGTGAGAGGCAAGAGTAGCTCTACGCCTCATGGCAGGGAGGGGGACGCCCTTCTGGTGCAGACAAGGAGCAGGGCCGGTGAGGGCTGCCTGGCCACTGACAGAGTGGTGGCTGGTCTCCCACACTGCTCCCCATGAGGGTGCGTGAGCTGCCCCGTACGGGTGCGCCGAGGGAAAACCTAAGTGTGTCAGCGGACTCTTTTCCTCCTCCACGTCTAGATTGCAGATGGGCGCTCCATGTGGAGGAAGCAGTGCTGCTGGGGCAGGTGTCATGACAACTTCTCGGGTGCCTACCTACACAGAGGCCCTGTGGGGCTTCCATCCACGTGCGTGTGGGTCTGCAACTTCTTCCGTTCCCAGTTTGGCCCCATTTCTGGATTTAAGATGGTGACTACCTCTGTGGAACCCCCCGAGAGGAGGAAACGCAGGAATTGATGTCATCTTCTCTGTTTGCTACACAACCAGTTCTGTGTCTGTGAACTTGAGACCCTCGATAGACGATGTAATATTGACCACAGGCTGTGGATCATGTGGGTTGGACATTTGTCTTCGCCTGAGTGATTCCAGAGAGTCTGCTCTTCTGGACAGTGAATGCAAGAGAGTCTCGGCACCTTCCTTTGTAGCATCTCTGGATTAATTTGGAATTCATCCTTTTACAATGAGCAATCCGATGGACTTAAGTTTGGGCTAGATTTTGCATTTGTGAAGGTCACTGAAAAGGATAGAGATCATTGACAGAGGCAACTTGTCAAAATTTGAGAAGCAACCCCTTTCCTACAATTAATTGATATACTAATAGAAAGTATACTAACCTGGCCACTCCAGTAAGTTCCCTGCAATGGCTGTGAGGCCGCGGTGCTTTGATACAGATCCATGGGTCTTACAGGTGTTCAAAAGCCATTAGTTATCATTCCAATAAAAATATTCTGTTGATTTAGGCAATTCTTCTCTTCCGTGCCCAAGTTTATAGCAGCCTTGGCTAACTTCTTTTTATTACTGTCTCTTAAAAATGCCCTGTGTCTTTCTTTAGGTTGGGTGCTCATGTAGTAACAATGGGCTGAAATGGTGTCAAGCCCATGGCCAGCGTCCATGTGTTTACAGGGAAGGGGGAAGAATGCGAGTGATGGGATCTTCCCCTTTACCTACAACCTCAGTAACTATGACTGTTACTGAGCCATGACACATGAACCACGTGTCACATGACATGAGCCATGACACATTAGATGTAAGTGGTCCTGGGCCCCTGTCGACTTGCTGAATTTGCAGATGGAGCGCATTAGATTGGACTTTTAAAGCCCGAGTCAGTGTTCTTTAACCTTCGTCCCTCACCGATGGCTTAACTCCAGGGCTCAGTAAGAAGCGAACGGAGCAGAGGCATGTGACCTTCCTAAGCGACAGTGGTGTTCTCCCTCTTCTCCCTCTTTTTCGAGGCCTGGAGGGTCAAAAGCACGGGGGAAGCAGGCAGGGGACGGTCCTAGTGTACAACCTCAGGGTACAGTGTATATGAACGTGGCCCTGGAACCGTGCAGGGTTTCAGTCCTGCGGAAGAGGGACGGTGCTCCTGACGGGGTGGGCTGCTGTGTTCTCTCTCCGCTCGCTGACTGGGCATTGGCCAGGGTCAGATCTGGGTGCTCCGGGCTGGTGGGCAGAGGAGGAAAGGAGAGGAGCAATAGAAGCGGGTGGAAACTGTCCGTGGAGCTGCCGTGCCTGGGAGACCTGGCTCTGAGTATATCCCCTCAACCGGGAAGGGTCAGAGAGAGGGAAGCCATATCCTGACACGCAGGTGTTCGGGGACGGCCGGCAGCCCCGGGCCCCGTCAGCATTAGGCGGTATTCGGAATAATTGTCCTTTGTCCTCTGAGGTATTACCTCGGACTATAACCTGGGATCAGCATTTAGAATCTTTCCTGCTCTCATCTTAGGTGGCTTATAGAGTAGAGCTCTCAAAGGACTAATACAATATAGCTTTCTACTTTTAATTTTTATGTGCAGTTATTCAAGCTCATGCTATTTTCACAGCCTTTGAATGAAATTTGGACTCATTACAAATTAGCATGGTTAGTGTAGGGTAAGGTCTCTGATGAGTAAGGATTTTCATGAAAGCCTCCTCTATCCAAAAAAGAGAATCTGAACTCCTATTATTGTTATTATTATTATTATTTTTCACTCGTTCTGTAAACACCATATGTTTCTGCAGCCCCTTAATTTCCAGCTAGAATTAGCTGCCAAAGAAGTTCCCATGGTCCGCAGGGGAGCTTAGCAAAATTGTCATTGGAAGGAAGAAATCCCACTTGCTTAGTATCAAAAGCTTCTAGTTCAAATAACTGACTAAATATTAAGTAAAATATTAGGTAAAATGTACTTCTGGGTACAGTGCAGAAGTGTAGAACAGTTTATGAAAGAATACCAAATAACAAAAACATGGACTTTTTCACCGCCTCTGAATGTTCCAAATGACAGCTCCGGGTTACTCGGTAGAATTACTTAACAAAAGCAATGCTCGGCTGAGCGTTGGCAAGAAGATGTACCATCTTCCTGCAGTTCTAATTGTTTTCTCATAAACGTGAGGGCAGCCAGAAGTTCTCTAAATTCACCTGGTAGCTTTGCCACAAGACTATTCTTCTCCCCACGCAGATTCATGGTTACGGTGGGGAGGGCATCTCTGGTGAGCGATAGTGGGTCTTCCTGGGAGAATGCAGGCTCCGTTTGTCGAAGGACTGGTCAGGCAGCACTCGGAGCTGGGTTTGAGCGCCACTAAATAAGGCCAGGTCCAAGCTGGGGGTGGAGGAAGGGCCTTATTGACTGTCTTGGGGACAGCGTGTCCCAATGAGCACTGAGACTCAGCTGTGAGCTCCCTTCTAGACGAGGAATCAAAACTGGGGGTTGCCTACCCAGGGAGCAGATCGCTCCCTGGCTGATTTGTGTGTGTGCGCACGCCTGTAGTTTCGGTTTTTCTCCGCTGGAGTTTTTGTTTACACGCATTCTTCCGTTCCCTTCTCACTGACAGTTGGGTGTGGTGGGAAGGTCTGGGGTTACCGTTCCCCCCACTTTAGAATGGAGAAACGGGTTCAGACCATGATGGGACCTGAACTGGGGGGTCAAATCTTCTCACTGCAAGTCTAGTCCTCATTCCTGGGATTGGACAGGCCTCGAGCTAAACTTTGAACAGCCCTTTTGGTTTTGGGGAAAGTCAGGTCTTTGCATTTCTATGTATATATATATATATATATATATATACATACACACATATATATGTATATATATATATACATATACATTTTTTTTCTTTAACCATTGTCCTTAACTTCTATAGCACAGGCCTTTTTATTTTTATTTTTAATTTTTATTTTTTTAAAGATTTTATTTATTTATTTGACAGAGAGAGAGAGGTCACAAGCAGGCAGAGCAGCAGGCAGAGGGAGAGGGGGAAGCAGGCTCCCCGCTGAGCAGGGAGCCCGATGCGGGGCTCAATCCCAGGACCTTGAGAACATGACCCGAGCCAAAGGCAGAGGCTTTAACCCACTGAGCCACCCAGGCGCCCCGCACAGGCCTTTTTATATCTATATTTTCACTATAAGCTATCGTGCCCCGCCCCCAATCACTTCTGGAAGGAAACACAAACCACCGAACAGATGGAGGTTAATTAGGGGAAGTAGATAATAGTCTGTCTCTGACCCAAGTTGTAGCTGGGCACTTAACCAAGACCAGAGCAGAAGTGATTATGTTGCAATTCCACATTAGCCTGGAATCAAGTTAATATTTAAGTTGATTTTAAAGGAAGCAAAAAAGAATTCTCAGTGCTCCCTTTTTATTGCTAATCTCACATTCAGATTTTCTAAGCCTTCTATTTTTCCATTCTAGTCATCTAAGAGAAAAACCAGGATCAGTAGTAGTAGTCAATCCAACAGTGGGTTAGGGGCCTTTTTGCCTGCCACAACCGTTGTTGTCGCTGAACTGAAGTGCACGATTTGGGAGAGGAAAGAAGGTGTGGCTTTTTCTGTCCCCAGGTTTGTGGGCGGGTGATACACTGAAGCAAATCAGTTTAAAAAAAAAAAAAAGCAGTGTGCTCATTGTTTGAGAGACAGAAAGAGAATGCATGAATCATTTTGGTGATGTGTACGTATGCACGTGTACCCATATCCATACTTTCTGGGCCCAACTAAGGGTTACCAAAATGGGGTCCAACTACACATGTTGTTTTGTAAACGATTGCTTCTTTCCTTCCCGGGCACATTTATTTCTTTCTTTATTTTATGTCGATAGTGACTGCGTCAAAAGTTTGTGCCATAGCTTCTTTAACCAATACTCTTCTGTGCATGGTGCCTTTAGACTGTTTCCAGATGTTTGCTATCCTTATACAATTCTTATAATTTTATGTAATTATCGTTTAGGCTAAATTCCTAGGAGTGAAATTGAAAACGATTTACATTTTGTGTTTACGACATATTGTCAGAGGAATCTCAACAGATCGTTTTTACCAGTTGACATTCTCACCAGCAGAAAGCCTCAACACCGCTAGGCACTGTTGATGTGTTTCAGTTTGATTAATCTGTTGGTTGAAAAATGATGACTCAGTGTTTTACTTGCATTTTGCATGTAGATTGGTCATTTGTAATTCTGTCTTGGTGAATTGCCTTTTTTTCTCAAGTACTTGGCTTGTCTTTTATTGATATGAAAGGCTCTTTGTAACATAGTAATTTTTTTCCCCCTGGCTGTCGTATATTTTGTAAACAAATTTTCTAGTCTATCATTTCCTTTTTGACCTTGTTTGTGTCGAGCACTGCCACACAAAAACTTTACATTTGTATAGTCAAACTTGTCAATCGTTTCCTTATATATTTTGCCTTTGGTGCCATGCTTAGAGTGACCTTCCAATCTGAAGGTACTAAATCTAATTCAGCAGTTTAAAAAAAAACATTTAAATCTTTAATCCATCTGAAATTTATTTTAGTATAAGGAATGAGGTTGGGGGGTGGATCTTTTCTTTTTTTTTATTAAGTTGCTAAATGATTTGGCCATTTGTCCTATTAATATTCATTGACTTTCCCCCCAGTGATTTGAATTATATACTGAATTATATATAACATTCCCCTTTGTTCTACTGATCTATTTCTGTGCCAATACCACCTGCTATAACTTTAAAACAGGGTTTTTCATACCAAGTAGAAGTAAGTTACCACTCTTTCTGTGAATTCGCAGATTATTCTCAGCTTTTATTATATATTTATTCATAGATACGTCTTTATTGTACATGAGCTAAAGAATTATTCGGTCAGTTTCCCCCCTCAAATCTTAACATTTTTTGAGGAAGAGGGAAATGTGTTAAATAAAGCATGTTCCCATCCCACAACATAGTGTATATCTCCATTTAATTTTTGTGTGTCCCTCTCCAGAGTATTCTAGTTTTTCAACTTACAAGATAGTTTATGCTTATTTTTATGTATGTCTAGGTATTTTATCGTGTGTTGTCCCGGACTCTTGTGTCACTACCTCAGCTCCTGCCCCCGAAAGTGCACCCCAGCCCCTCTCACTGCTGGCATTACCAGAGTTCTCTTGCCCTGCAAGTCTGTCCTTTTTCGGGAAAACTCACATCAGGTGGCTCCTCCAAAATGATTACTTTCCAAGGTACCTACTGGACTCGTGGAAACTTACAGATCCTTGCCATGCCAAATGGAGGACTGCCTGCTCTCACAGCCAGCTCCAGCCACAGGCCAGTTTCCTTCCTCATGCGACCCCGTGTCCTCCCATCAGTGAACGTGTAGCTCCCTCCCAGCGTGGTTCCCACTTTTTTGTCCTGCCGTCTGGCCTGACAGCCTCAGCTTCTTGACCCTTAAGTTTCTTACCCTTGGAATCAGTTACCAGGCCAGTGTGTCTTCCAAAGCTTTAGGGTACGCAAGTCAGATTCTCTGAGTGTGGGGCTCCCTTAAACTTTCTCTTTCCAGGCTTGCCCCGAGGAAGGTCCCCTTACCCCTGCCACTGCGGTGGGGGATAGAAAATGCTCAGCACACCAGTGGCTTTCCCCAAAGAACTTCTTTCTTTTGACTTTTCCATTTAAATCACTTTATATCCCGGATATTGGGCTAAGGGTCGCAAGACTAATGGAAAAACCTCCTTTTAGAATATGGAAGTACCTGCAACCTATTATTTTCAGGATTTTGGAACTTTGGTCAAAACAAAAAGAACACTTTGGGGTTAAAGGCTATGAAAATAAAGCTCACAGAAAAGGAAATGCAAATGGCCCTTAAACATTAAAAAAAAAAAAGATGCTCAACCCCACTTTTAAGAAAAATGCAAATTAGTAAGATATTTCTCACCTATCCATCTGAGGGAAATCCAAACTTTTAACAATACACTCTCTCTTGAGGCTGTGGGGAAGCAGGCACTCAAACACTGTTAGTGAGGGTTCAGAATGGTATGACCTCTATGAAAAGGAAGAGAACCTGACCATACTTACACTGCCTTTGTCCAGGTGCCTTTGTCCCACAACCCTGTCAGTCGCCCTTCCTGTGGGCTCACCTGCACACTTTCAGAATGACACAGGTACAGAGTTATTCACTGTGGCATCATTTATCATTGCAAAAGCTGAGAAACAACCCCCATGCCCCTCAGGAGGAAACCAGTTAAATGAACTATGATACTTCCTCGAAACACAGTGGAATACCATGCAGTCGTGAAAACGGAAGGAGGAGGAACTCTGTGCACTGATATGGAGAGATTTCTAAGATGTGTTGTTTTGTGTATATGGTATTTCTATCTTATGCGCAAGACAGAGGGGGAATGAAAATACGTATTCAGTCTTGCATAAAGAAACACTGGAATAATAATGAATTAATGCAAATGGTTACAAATAGCGCAAAGAATAGGGTGGGGTGGACAGGGCAAAGGGGAGTCTTTTGAGTGTTTATCTTCTCATTTTGTTTTGGTTTTATTTTTTATTTTTTATTTTTTTAAGATTTTTTATTTATTTATTTCACAGAGGGAGAGAGATCACAAGGAGGCAGAGAGGCAGGCAGAGAGAGAGAGGGGGAAGCAGGCTCCCTGCCGAGCAGAGAGCCCGATGCGGGCCTCGATCCCAGGACCCTGAGATCATGACCTGAGCCGAAAGCAGAGGCTTTAACCCACTGAGCCACCCAGGCGCCCTGTTTTGGTTTTAAACATGTAAGTATATTACTATTCAAAAGCATAAAAATAAAGTTTCTTAAGAAAAAGTGTTCTTTTTCATTTCCAGTTACACATGTGTCAAATCAAAACCTAATGGGGACAGCGTGGCTTCCTGCTCAACCTAATCCAAGACATTGCAGATTTGGGTAGGATTGGTTTAACTTCTTATTCCAAAATTGATAGAACATCCTGTGCTGTCTTTTACAATTTCTGCAAATTCTGTGCAGGGAGTAGAGGTGCCTGTGTTACATCCCAGGGACAAAATCTAGAGTCACGTCTCTGCTTCTTTGGACCTGGTTCAGTGGGTGGATCGGCTCACTCTCCCATGTGGGATCCCTGTTCCGCCCCCACTGACACACCTGTAGACCTTGGCTCCTTTCCATGATTTCCACTCAGAGTCTCACTAAGGACTTCGGACATTTAGAGAACATGACTAGAGAGTGGATCGCTTTCCAGTTGATGCCGTGACCAACCACCATGAACTCAGTGGCGGACAACCACACACACATTTATTAGTTTACAGTTCCCTGAGTCTGTTGTGAGGCTGTCTGCGTTGATGTCAGCATATGGGCAGTACTGTGATGCTTCTGCCAGCTCTTGGGAGGATACATTTCTTTGCCTTTTCCAGCTCCTAGAGGCTGCCCACATTCTGTAGCTGTGGCCTTTCCTTCTTCTTCAAAACTGGGCACATGGCATCCTCACATCGCTCTCTGAGTCTGATTGGCTGCCCACCACCTCTTTCACTTTTAAGGACCCTTGTGATTACGCTGGGCCTTTCTGGAAAATCCAGGATAATCTCCCTACCTCAAGTTTCTTAATCGCATCTAGAATGTTTCTTTTGCTGGACAAGAGAACATAGTTATAGCTTTGGTACATGGACATCTTTGGTGGCCTTTATTCTGCCCACTACGGAGAGTATTATATTTTAGATATGCAAATTACAAATGGATATTAGTTATCCTTGTTCTTCGAAGTTCTCTTCCCTTCCCATCTTTGTTCTTTTTTTTTTTTTTTAATTTTATTTTTATTATTTGCCCAAGGGGTACAGGTCTGTGAATCATCAGGCTTACATCTTTCACGGCATTCACCAAAGCACAAACCCTCCCCAATGTCCATCTTTGTTCTTTATCAGACTTCCTAAATTCCTGAAATACAGAACAATATAGCTATGTCTTTTTTTTCTTTTTTTGCTAATCTATGCTGTAAGCATCGACCTTTACCCAAATAGTTTACCAAAGCTTTTTTGTTGTTGTTACCAAAGTGTTATTTTATTTCCTTTTTAAGATTTATTTATTTTAGAGAGAATGTGGGGGGCGGGGAGAGGGACAGGGAGAGAGAGAATCCTCAGGCAGACTTCCTGCTGAGCATGGAGCCCAATATGTAGCTTGATCTCATGACCCTGAGATCATGACTGGAGTCAAAATCAAGAGTTGGGCTTAACCACCTGAGCCACCCATGTGCCCCACCAAGGTGTTATTGTAAACAAAAATATTTTCCTCTGTAATTCTGGTACCACCCATTAACTTCAACTTTATATATATTGGCCTTCTGAAAATTTCACAAACCTTATTATTATTGAGTGTATTTTTCCTTGTTGCACCATAGCCATTGAGTGATTTTTCTTGAAAGTTTTTAGTGAATCTTTGAGCATAGGATTTTGGGGGACAACCAGAAATTAGAATGTGAACTACCTGTAAGAGAAGTATAGCAAAGACTATTATGTGTGTAGCCATGTATTAGTTTTCTATTTGCTAGGCCACAAATGACCACAAATGTAGTGGCTTAAAACAGTCCACATTTATCCTGCCCCACTTTCTATGGGTCAGGATCCGGGTGTAGTCTAATTGGATTCTTTGCTCAGGGTGTCACATGTCTGCAGCCAAGGCGTTGATTAGGGTGCATTTTCATCTGGGGGTTCAACTGAGGAAAATTTCTCTTCCATGCTTATTTAGATTGTTGGCAGCATCCATGTCCTTGTGGTTGTATGGCAGGGGGTCCCAACATTTTGCTGGCTGGTGGCTGGTGGCTCAGGTCTTAGATGCCACCTACAGTTCCTACAGGCCAGCTGCAGGCGTCTACCCTGTGGGCTTCCTGAACACAACTGCCTGATTGGTCAAGCCAGCAAGGAGAATCGGTGACTGCCTGACTGCAGGGAGGACGTAGCCTCTCTTTTAAAGGGCTTTCATCTAAGTCAGGCCCACCCAGGACCATCTCTCTCCCTTTTAACCATCTAAAAATCAACCGATTGGGAACCATAATTACATCTGTAAAATCTTTCCAGCTTCGCTGTATTCTGTTGTTTAGAAGGAAGTCCCATCGGGAGGGGGAGGGGTATGGGAGTAAGGGTCGGGGAGGGGAAGGTTATATAGGCTGTGGACCCCAGGGGGCAGGGATTGTGGGCCATCTTAGAATTCTGCCTACCACAAGTTGCTGAAGGAAAGAAAAAAATCTATTGTGAACTTTAAATTGCACCACAGTATTTCCTGGGTCCTTCTGATGGGGCTATTTTGACTTTATAACAAAACCCTAGGACAAAATTCTGTTCTCTCTAGGGAGAGGTGCCCGGGCTGCTGGGAGTAGAAATGACCAACGACCCAGAGATTTGAGGAAGGCAGCTGGGTCCGTAAGGCTGCTTTCTCATCTTGGACTGAATGCATTCACTTGAGTGAGGCACAGAGATTTGGGGGAGGGAAAGGGTACCATTTCTCTGGATCCATGGGCATGTGTCCTATATCCTAGCCTTTGGGTTACAGGATTCAGGGTTTGTGAACTTGGCCTGAAAAAGTCTATCTCTGCGAAGCTTGAGAGAGGTACTGTGTGGCCCTGGAGGGTTATCTCTCTCCTATGGTCCCTAGAGGTGGCCATCCTGAGACTTGGTGGACTGGACAGGGTAAGGCAACATTGACCAGACTCGAGGCTTCCAGAGCGTGGAGAGAGCTCCCTGGGTCAGAGCTGGAGAGCACAAAGGTCATCCCCAACCCCCAGGACCCTCCCTAGCCGAGGACTTGGAAGTAGGTGGGTGTAGCAGGGATTGGCTGGGGCCGAGGGGAAAGCAGTCACAACTCTCGGCCACCAGCTGTGACTTACAGTGAAGAGTGGACCCAAGAACTTGAAAGACGCCTGAGTTCCAAGAGCTAAGGGAACTTGGCATTTTTGGGGGTGACCGCAGTGGCTTGGGATCTCGCAGAGATGAGCACCAGATAAACCCAGGGCCCTCGTGGTTTGCAGGGGCCCTGCTATGCTGGTGATGGTCAGGGACAGGGGATGCTCTCCCCTGTGCTGCCTTCTAGTTAAAAAAGGACAGTACCTGGAACAGGGGAATTGATATCACAGTGCCTAGGAAGGGGCCGTGGTTGGGCAGTGCAAGTCCTGAGCTGACAAAGGAAGACTATGTCCAGTTCAGGGCCAGAGGATGTAGCTGTCCACACTGTGCATAGGCCTATAAGGGACTTGGCACATGGGGCTGTTAGGCTTCAAGAATCCAGCCTGTCTCCAGCTTGCCACCCAGAGTACAAAGCAGCTGAGTCTGAGTTGGCTGCCTGTGCTCTGTGTTCATCAACATTCTTACTGGATTTCTCTTGGAAAATTAATGCATAGCCATCTGGTCTGACTATCAGTCTGAGTTTGGTGCATCTGAAACAATTTGGTGGGTCAAGTGGGGACTGAAGGAACTCCACAAAGGCAAAAGGACCAGCCCCCAGAATGATCTCACAAGACTACCTCTCCTTCTCCAATTGTAACACATCCCTGGTGTCAGCTGCTCTCCTCCCCTTCCCCTCATTTCTGCAGCCACGTTGCTGGTTTCATCTCCTTCTACCTGCAGGCGTCATGGACAGGCCACTCAGATGGGGCTGGAGGTAGTTGCAGAGCTGGAACCCACAGTGGAGAGAGAGCCGGGAGAGCAGATGAGTCTCAGTGAAAGTCAAACATAGAAAGATCNGTAGTTGCAGAGCTGGAACCCACAGTGGAGAGAGAGCCGGGAGAGCAGATGAGTCTCAGTGAAAGTCAAACATAGAAAGATCAAGACTTATAACTGAAATCAAAGGAAGAGACACACTTCTGGAGGGAAACAGGAATTCTGCCTTCCTGGAAGGATGCACGAAGCTGAACAGCCTTAGGGAGTTGACGGACAACTTTGAGGAGGTGGCCTGGAGTGTGGTCTGTATTGATCATACTGCACACTTAGCTTTCTAAGGTTGACCAGGCAGCTCATCGTCCTTAACCTCTGCCTACAGGTGGGTTGCCAACTGGCCCCATGCAGCTTTTATCAGCTGGTCACCCAGGTCATTGCCCTTAATCCCCGGGACTTCACTGGTTTCCCAAGAACACAGGATTCATAGAACCTCTCACCTACCACCGCAAGTTAGCCTGCATTTTAAGAAACTGACAGTTTCCAAATGGACTTTTTCTTGCTGTAGGACTTCTGCTTTGCATAACTGCTTGCTTGGTCAACCACCATGCTGCCTGCTGACAAACCAGAAGTAAAATGAGTTGCTTGAACTGAGCAACAGAAAAGAGAATTTATTTTGAGCAGATACTTTCTGAGTGAAACGAGAGCCTGAGACTTGAGTCTGAAGGGGAGGATGACCCGCTATAGCCACTTGCATGTGTTTCAACAGGGAGCTTCCAAAACTCTCTGAGCTCAGGGAATTGCCATCTAATCCTGAGGAGGCTCCTCAGGAATACCGTTCTGAGGGTGGTGATGGGTCATTAGAATGTTTACATCTATTTTTACAGGATTTAGAGTGAATGCTTATAGTCAAAGGAAACTTTTTTTTTTTAAACCGTAACACAAAGGGATGGGGTTTGATGGACAGTGAAAGAAACCATAGCTTAAGTTAGTCTGTCATATTGTATTTTTGGAAATGCTCCACATACTCTAAGACTCTAAGTGTGTAGATGAGGATGAGGATGAGGATGATGATGATGATGATGATGATGATGATGATTCCCAGGAATAAACTTGCTGAATCATCACAGGTTTTTGTTTGTTTGTTTGGTCGGTTGGTTTTTAACTGCTAGTTTCCTGAATGTCATTGCCCAATTGGTTTGGAATGTTCTGGGTCCACCCGTGAGCCCACCTGGGTCCACCCGTGAGCCTGTGGGACAGTTAGAGCTGGGCATTGTCGGCAGTCCTCCCTGCCAAGCATAAAGCTTCGACGTCCATTTCAAATTACTGGGGAAGGATGGATTATTAGGGAAGGGTGGGAATCAATGTCTAACCATTTGGGAAAAACTTGTTTGCATACCTGTGGTTAACAAAAGAGTGAAGAAGCCTACTCTGTGAAAGTCTCACCCATCAGTAAGAAAAACGGTAAGCTCTTCCTACAAGGGGGAAAAATGATCAGATAATTCCCAACAAGTCTGCTGATGTTTTTCTCTGGAAGTCATACCTGTATTTTAGTTTTTCTTGCACTACCAAAAATGGAGCAACCAATGAAGAACCTGAAAACATTGGAGTTGGGAGCTGGGTGAACATCAGACAGCTGACCAATGGTTTCCCTATCTAAAGGCAAGGTGTGACTTTCATCCTGGCCCACACAGTGTGCGTCTTCAATCTCTCTATTTCCAGATATTATTATTATTATTATTATTATTATTATTATTATTATTATTATTTTGCCTACCACTAGTCTTCCCTAATTGATGGCTTTCAATTGATCATATCTCTCTGAGTCCTATTTCTTCAACCCAAAGGAGGACTTGATGTGTGTCCCCCATATGGAGTGTGCCTGGGAAGCTTCTCCTCTTAGTTTCAAAGGAATGAGACTGGAAGTGTAAAATTCAGTCCTGTCTGTTGTTAAATTATCATTTATTCTGAGAAAATTGGATGTTAGCCCAGCTGACAGTTATGCCAGTTATGTGACTGTTTACGGTTCACAGTGACCTACAGTGCAGTCACTCATAATCAGAACCTCTTGCTAAACCACCCATGAAGACTGACAAAATTGGGGAAGGAAGGGGATTTCCTAGCACCATCAAAGACGAAGACAGACAACCTCGTGGTGGAATCAGCTCATTGCACACTCTGGCTTTGTTTCACAAACACAGAGCCCTTGTGCAAGGGGAAGAGAGCCCTTCCCATGACTTGAATCAGGAAATAGGCGGCCATGCGTCTCTATGTACTGATTCCACTGTGGAGGGCAGGCAGAACTACCCCGTCCAGCACCACATTCATGGGCAGTACTCTGGATTCAGAAAGAACATGAAGCCTTAGAAATAGCTGAGCAGTACGCTAGGAAGGAACATGCTATAAGGACGCAGGTGTGATTCCTCAATAAACTGCCCAAGGTGGTGTGTGTGTGTGTGTGTGTATGGTGTGTGTTGCATGTGAATATACATATGTGGGGTATGTGTGTGTGTATGGTGTGTTGCATGTGTGCATATGTGGGGTGTGTGTGTATGTGAAGGGTGCTGGGAGAACCCTGGTAGGAGTGAGTGGTAGGACTGCTGCTGGTCATACTTCCTCCCTTCTTCTTCAGAGGTCAATAGAATCAAGAGAAAAAAATTTATCAGCTGTAGAAGTTATATTTTTTGCTGTTTTTTTCTTTTTCTTTGTTCATTTTGTTTCTTAAATTCCATATATGAGTGAAGTCATATGGTATTTGTCTTTTTCTGACTTATTTCACTTAGCATAATACCCTCTAGCTCCATCTGTGTCATTGCAAATGGCAAGATTCCATTCCTTTTTTTGGCTGAGTAATATTCCATTGTGTAAATACCCCACATCTTCTTTATCCATTCATCTATGGATGAACACTCGGGCTGCTTCCATATCTTGACTATTGTAAATAATGTTTCTATAAACATAGGGGTGCATGTATCTTTTCGAATTATTATTTTTGTTTTCTTTCCTTTGATGAACCTACTGGTTCTTTTTTTTTTTTTAACTTGGAAGGAGGGATGATTTATTCTTAATTGCCCAACTCTATATTAGAGTAGCAGTAGATTGTCATCCATATTACACATATTTTCCCACATTATTCTTTGTCTTTCAGCTTTCTTTATAGACTTTTCTTTGTTTTGCTATTGGAAAGTTCTCATTGTTCACAGTCAAGGTTATCAATCTCTTATTTGTGATTGCTGGTTTTCATGATGTGCTCAGAAAGATCTTCCAGCCAAGATTACAGAAGTACTTGTGCAGTCTTCTAGGTCTTACATAATTTTAGTTTTTACTTTAAAATATTTGTTGTGTTTGGAATTTTTGAAAAAGTAAATGTGAGTGAAACAAGAGCCCACATTTTATTTAAAATATTTCACACCAAACCTGTGTTTATCTCTCCTACTATTCATCACAGTGATAATAGCACAATTATTTATGTGATTGTCTTTTCCAATCACGGGTTTGAAATATCACCTTTTTACTCTGCAGTTGGCATACTTTTTAAAATGCTCCCTCTCACAAGTATGTTGGGATTTTGACCAGAAATAAGATGATTTTCTAGATTAATTTGGAAGAATTTATGTTTTTACAACTATACTGAATACTTATTCACAGCATATACCTTTTTACTTTGTCACCTATTACTTTATATTTCTTGGGAGTTTCTGTTTTTTCATATAATTCAAATTTATTTGTGTAATTTTATGTTTTGTATTTTTTTTATTTGCCCCATGGGTACAGGTCTGTGAATCAATAGGCTTACACCTTTCACAGCATTCACCAAAGCACAAACCCTCCCCAATGTCCATACCACATCCACCCTATCCCTACCCTCCCACCCCCCAGTAACCCTCAATTTGTTTTGTGAGATTAGGAGTCTCTTATGGTTTGTCTCCTTCCCCATCCCATCTTGTTTCACTATTTTTCCCTCCCTAACCCCACCCCACCCCCTACCCCACCCTGCCCTTCAAGTTCCTCATATCAGAGAGATCGTATGATAATTGTCTTTCTCTGATTGACTTATTTCGCTCAGCATAATACCCTCTAGTTCCATCCACGTAGTTGCAAATGGCAAGATTTCGTTTCTTTTGATAGCTGCATAGTATTTCATTGTGTGTGTGTGTGTGT
>LNAC01000070.1:4260867-4359413 GCA_002007465.1 Ailurus styani | reverse complement strand
TATACCACATCTTCTTTATCCATTCATCTGTCAGTGGACATCTGGGCTTTTTCCATAGTTTGGCTATTATGGACATTGCTGCTATAAACAACTTGGGGTGCACATGCATTTGTATCACCTTTGGATCACTACATTTGTATCTTTAGAGAACCCTCTCAATCTTTGACATTAAATTAAATCCTGCCAGTGGAAGGGAATGGGGTGGGGGGTGCTCAGTGTCATATGTACCCTAATTTTATGGAAAGTAAACAGAGCAATGTGCTCTTTCTTTTGCACATTCAGGTTGGAGTTACAAATTCATTCCTATCATGCTTCAGCTTCTAGGCCTTCTGTTTGACAATCATGGCTTTTGTCTTCCTGAACCTGTTCTGGAAGTAACATCCATAGGTCCCCTCTATCTCTGCATATCCCAAGCTGACCATTAGGTCCCACCTTCAATGTTTGCCCTCCCCTCCACCCCCAGAAATCTCACTTTGTTTCTTCAACTTGCAAGTCCGCCTAACAAGATTTTTTGAAACAGATTTGCTTCCAGATATCCTGACTTTTTTCCTCAGACAGTTGGACCATACTTCCCAAATTAAAAAGTTTAGATGTTGGGTCTCCATTCTCTCAATCCTTATAGGATTTTTTTTAAAAAAGTTTTTATTTATTCACTTTTGACAGAGAGAGAGAGAGAGAGAGAGAGAGAGAGAGAGAGAGAGAGAGAGCACACAAGCAGAGGGGAGTGGTAGAGAGAAAGGAAGAAGCAGGCTGTCTCCTGAGCAGGGAGCCTCAATCCCAGGACCCTGGGATCATGACCTGAGCCAAAGGCAGACACTTAACCGACTGAGCCACCCAGGCGCCCCTCCCTGCTGGATTCTAATGCACATTCCCATTCTGGTCATTTGTGTGCATTCCTTGTTCGTTTCTTGAGTGCAGGACTGAGTCTTAGGCGGCTGAGTCAGATTGAACAAGAATCAGCTTGATCCGGGTTCAAATTCTGACTCGTCTGCTAGCCTATAAAACCACGGGTATAACATTAACATTGTTGGGCTTTAGTTTCATCATCTGAAATGTTCTAGTAATCCCCTCTGTGCCTCCAGGGATGTCAGGATTAAATAAGATAGTGCCCATAAAGGTGCTTTTGAGGAATCCGTGATCTAAGTGCCCTTCGCCGTCCAACTCCGAGCTTAGAGAGCAGGAGGTGAAATCACGTGCGAAACTGTGGCGATCACCCTGGGGGGGGGGCAAGGTAAGGCCCTTGACACCAACAGACTTAGGAAACAGACACTTGACACCAACATTTCCTCCTTCTTCGGGGGGTTGTGACTCATCCTGAGAATCAGTAGCTGACCCAACCCCCACCTCAAGCCTCACAAGCACATCATAATCACGTAATCCTTGCTGGGCTGGGGACACCCAGAAGGAGAGGAGGGGAGAGCTTGAACTTGATCGGTGGGACTGTAATGTCAGGGTGAACTGGAGGCCTGTGGAGGCTCCAAAGTAGAGGTGGTTGAGCAGAGCCCCTGAAAGCCTGGGCTGGGGTGTTGCAGGCTGATGGGCTACCCACCCTTGACCTGGACACCAGGGCCACTGCCGATCATGTGTCTTTGCAGGAGATGTGACAGTTCCTTCGCCGCTCCCGTTGGGTCCTGGCTTTTTTATAATCTCCTTGGAAAGGGAGCCAAGTGTCCTGGAGAGGACAAACAAATCTCAGGATGTACATCCTGCAGAGACAGGATAATTAATGATTCAAAATCCTCCAGATTTATTTATTTTAAATAACCAAGATGTTGTTTACCCTTCTTCCTGTGAAATATGCTCTGTGCCCTTGCTTTGATCTTTTCCTTTGTCCATTTAGTCAGTCCACTCCTCAGAGCCTGCTCCGTTGGAGGGGCGTCGCCTCTGTCAAAAGGGATGGGAATCAGAGTTTGGGAGTCAGGAATCCTGTTTTCTGGCCCTTGCTCTAATCCACCTTTTCACACTCATCATTATCCCTTTACGTGATGAAAGACTCTCACATGGAGGCTTTGTCAGCCTCTCCGGCAGCTGTGAGGGAGTCCCTGAGGGAGGGGTGTTGACGGGAGCCAGGGGGGCTCTGCCCCAGTCCCTTGTCTGAGACCACTTATGGGAAGTCGTTCTGATGCGAGGACAGACCAGTCCAGGGGGGAGCCCTCCACCCGCCATTTTCTGTGCCCACACTGTCACCGCCAGGGGTCTCCCAGCTTCCAGATGTGTTCCACAGACTGTGTGCCTGGTGGTCTTCTGCCCAGACTCTCATGGCTGCAGCAGCTCCATCCTCAGGAGAACTTTGGTCTGACTCTGTCCTCTGCCTTCTGAGGGACCACAATATGTGGTTGTCCCCTCTCATGCAACGTCAAATCTCTCGTTTATGGAAGACTCCCCATCAGCATTAAAACATGCTCTTTTCTTCCATGCCCCAATACAAAACCCCAAAACAACCTTCTGAAGAGCCCATGCTCCTATTTAAAAGTAACCCACTTTCTCTTCTCTCCTTGGTAACCAGACGTCTTGATATCGAGTACCCTCGTGTCTTCGCCTCCTCACCTCCATTCCACCTGCAATCCACAGCAATCCGGCCTCCCCCGACCTGCTCTCTTGAAGCTCGCCTATTCACACTCGGCTTCTTTGAGCTCTGTTGCCTCTCCTCTTTTTCTTGAATCCTGCTTTCACTGGCGTCTGTGACATCTCACAATCCTGAGTTTTTCTTTTACATCGCTGATCACTTTTTCGTAGCCTCCTTGTCATCTAGTCTCTTCTGTTGGAGTTCTTCAGAGCTCTGTCCTAGACCCTCTTCCCATCCAATACTCATTCCTTGAGAAATTGCACCACTTCTTTGGCTTCAAATAGCATCAGAGAGGGGCACTTGGGTGCCTCAGTGGGTTAAACGTCTACCTTCAGCTCAGGTCATGATCCTGGGGTCCTGGGATCGGGATTGAGCCCCGTATCAGGCCCTCTGCTCAGTGGGGCATCTGCTTTTTCCTCTGGTTCCTTTGGGATCCCTGATTGGCCTGTGGGCCTCCCAGGCCAGGATCCTCCAGTTTGATAGCTTAGCTTTAGTTCTCACAGATACATTATCTGTATGATTCCATCTTTTTTTTTTTTTAACTTTGAAGTGGCTAAGGTTTTCTTTTTTTTTTAATTTTATTTTTATTCTTTGCCCAAGGGGTACAGGTCTGTGAATCATCAGGCTTACATCTTTCACAGCATTCACCAAAGCACAAACCCTCCCCAATGTCCATAACCCATCCACCCTATCCCTACCCTCCCACCCCCCAGTAACCCTCAGTTTGTTTTGTGAGATTAGGAGTCTCTTATGGTTTGTCTCCTTCCCCATCCCATCTTGTTTCATTATTTTTCCCTCCCTACCCCCCACGACCCCCAACCCTGCCCCTCCAGTTCCTCATATCAGAGAGATCATATGATAATTGTCTTTCTCTGATTGACTTATTTCGCTCAGCATAATACCCTCCAGTTCCATCCATGTCGTTGCAAATGGCAAGATTTCGTTTCTTTTGATAGCTGCATAATATTCCATTGTATATATATACCACATCTTCTTTATCCATTCATCTGTTGATGGACATCTAGGTTCTTTCCATAGTTTGGCTATTGTGGACATTGCTGCTATAAACATTCGGGTGCACGTGCCCCTGAGGAACACTACCTTTGTGTCTTTAGGATAAATACCCAGTAGTGCGATTGCTGGGTCGTAGGGTAGCTCCATTTTCAACTTTTTGAGGAATCTCCATACTGTTTTCCAGAGTGGCTGCACCAGTTTGCATTCCCACCAACAGTGTAGGAGGGTTCCCCTTTCTCCGCAACCTCGCCAACATCTGTCATTTCCTGACTTGTTGATTTTAGCCATTCTGACTGGTGTAAGGTGGTATCTCGCTGTGGTTTTAATTTGTATTTCTCTGATGCCGAGTGATGTTGAGCACTTTCTCATGTGTCTGTTGGCCATTTGGATGTCTTCTTTGGAGAAATGTCTGTTCATGTCTTCTGCCCATTTCTTGACTGGGTTATTTGTTTTATGGGTGTTGAGTTTGAGAAGCTCTTTATAGATTTTGGATACTAGCCCTTTATCTGATATGTCATTTGCAAATATCTTCTCCCATTCTGTCAGTTGTCTTTTGGTTTTGTTGACTGTTTCCTTTGCTGTGCAAAAGCTTTTAATCTTGATGAAGTCCCGATAGTTCATTTTTGCCCTTGCTTCCCTTGCCTTTGGTGATGTTGTATGATTCCATCTATATGAAATATCTAGAATAGGCAATTCCATAGAGACAGAAAGTAGATTAGTGATTGCCAGCCTCTAGGGGGAGGTGAGAATGAGGAGTGGCTGCTTAAGGGGTTTGAGGTTTCCTTTTGGGGTAACAAATATTCTGCAGCTCGACAATGGTGGAGGTTGCATAACACAGTAGATGTACTCTGTGTCACTCATGGTATAAAAAATACACCTGGGGTTTTTTCCAGAAGAGGAACCACTGCTGCTGAGCCAAGCCACATAGCCCACTGATGGGTTCAGGGTCAGCTGTGAGTAGAAGAGAAGGAGCCATAAAGTGGAAATGACTCTTCCCGCTGAAATGAGTGAAAACCACAGTCCTCCCAGATAGTGTACGGTATGTGCTATTTCGAAAGATAACCAAAGGATTTCTAAAATGTATTAGTCAGCAGTAGACTACAGGTGTGTGTTGTGATGGTAGAACACAAGTTGAAAATTAGATGATATGGGGTTTTTTTTCCCCTTCAAATCTATTTTCCCGTGACTATGATGAAGTCAGGTTGGATGTGTTGGTGGAGCATTCTGGTAGCCTGAACTGAGGCTGGGGAAGGAGGCTGACTTGGCAGACCCTGTAACCATTTGGAGAGTCTAGAATTACCCTTGGCCAGTGACGCGAGTGAACACTACCGTGTGGGGGGTTTTCGTCAGATGTTGTCTCAGTGTATTTCCCACAACAATCCTATGAGGGGACCCAGGGGAACCAGGGTTTGAACCAAGTATATCTTCCTGTGAAGTCCACTAAATCCTACTGTGTCTGTGAGGCTGTGTGAGCTCTTGAATCAGAAAGGGAGGGATCGGCTGGGGGAGGGAGCTGCTGGTGCCCCAGGGGTTCCTCTGACCAGTGCTGAGCCAACATCTGTGATTTCTCTTAACTCTGCCTGCGATCTGGTGTGGCTTTGGGACACGGGGCTGACACACTCATCTTGCAACCTTCCACAACCTTGACAGTTTATCTCTCCTGCTGATAACAAAATGAGACGGAACCATGCTGCTGAGTGAAAGCTCTAGAGTTGGCTTGCTTGTCAAGTCTCTCCTCACACTCGTCATCCCCACTTCATTTCCTGACTTGTAAACAGGCAGGATGAGAGCAGGTGACTGACGAGCTTGATAACCGGAGACTCTGCCGTGCTCAGCGTATCCTGTTATTGTGAATCTCAAGTCCTGCTTTGGCATCGACTGTCCTATTTTCCCCTCTTTTTTTCTGGCTTCCTCGGAAGATCACAAACCTTGGAACCAGCACTGGATTCAAATTCCAGTCCTGACACCAAACTTCAGTTTACATTTTGCCTGATGATAAATAGAAATATTGAACTCAGAGTATTTTTTTTTAAGTAGGCTCCATGCCCAGTATGGAGCCTAACGCAGGGCTCGAACTCACGATCCCAAGATCAAGACCTGAGCTGAGATCAAGATCTGACACTTAACCTACTGAAGCACGCAGGCACTGCTCAGAATCATTTTTGAGGGCTACATGAGATAACGGAAAAGGACTCAGCACTTTTCCTGACTTTTAGTAGAGGGATTCAAGAAGTTGTCTTCTCCTCCCTGCACCCCTTTGCCCCCCCCTCCTACCCCCAACTGTTTTAATTTTAGCACAAAACCCAGACTGAGCATTCGACTGTGGGGCGGTCTCCGTAGGTTGTGGTTCTCAGAGTGGAGGGAGTGGGGTAAGCGGGGTAAGTCTGGGAAGGCATGAAGAATACGATTCAGCTGGAATCGGGGGAAGCAGGACCCTTCTTTCCCTCACTGATAGGAGCAGGGAGGTTGCCGAGCTCTAAAGCACTTTCTGCCTTTTCTCTTCCCTCTTCCAAAGCGCACTCCATGCCCGGAAGTCTCAGCTTGGGCCTCAGTTAGCACAAGTTACTGTGCAGGCTTGTCCCACTCTTACCCTCTCTCTGGTGTCAAGACTGAGGACAGCTGGGCCCAGACTTGGGAGATATGATAAAACATCAACTTAGTTCCTGGGCCAACCAATATCCTGAATTTGGTAGGTTCTTTCTCTCATTAGGGTTAGCTTTCCTTGCGGTGCCCTGATGTCTCCGCCTTCCCCCTACACACACACACACACACCCACACACACACACACACACACACACACACA
This sequence comes from Ailurus styani, assembly GCA_002007465.1. Classification (NCBI taxonomy): domain Eukaryota; kingdom Metazoa; phylum Chordata; class Mammalia; order Carnivora; family Ailuridae; genus Ailurus; species Ailurus styani. Next base: position 4,353,030 of record LNAC01000070.1, on the reverse strand, counting down.
CACACACACACACACACACACACCTCCCAGACCTCAGCTTCCAGAAAGCATGTGGGTCAAGACAGCCCCATCCCCATCCTGCCACAGCATTTTAGAACATGGTTGCCCAGAAAATGCCCAGCAGAGCAGTCCCAGTAGAGTCCACAGATGACTCCTTGCCTTCATTTATTAACCCGAATAAAGGAAGTAAGCTTGGTACTTGAATTACAGTGTTTCTCTACTTCTTCCTTTCCTTCCTTCTGTATAATGTGGGTTGGGGTATATATCAGTGTAGCCATCTTTGGAAAATATAATTTGCCCCAGCATAGTTGAGGATGTTATAAAAATTAGGACCTTTATATAAAATATTAAAATTTATTCTACTAATAAAAAGTAAAACCCACAAAATTTCTTTCTTATTCTAGTTTTTACTCGTATACCTTCAAAGCATTGCCTGTCTAGAGGGCAGGGGTGACCCCAAAGCCATCGTCCTTATGTACGGAGAAATTTAAAAGACCACATTAAAAGCTTTTTTTTTTTTTTTTTTTAAAGTGAGGGGTTCGCCTGGGTAGCTCAGTGGGTTAAGCCTCTGCCTTCGGCTCAGGTCATGATCTCAGGGTCCTGGGCTCAAGGCCCACATCAGTGTTGCTGCTCAGCGGGGAGCCTGCTCCCCCCTCTCCCTCTGCCTGCCTCTCTGCCTCCTTGTGATCTCTCTCTCTGTCAAACAAATAAATAAAAATCTTAAAAGAAAAAGAAAAAGAAAAGAAAAAGCTTTTGCTTTCAAATGTACGTGTTCTCCCAGGTAAAGGACATATTCCAGTCCCTTAGCTGATGCTTCAAGACCACGAAGGGAAAATTCCTTTCAACCGTAAGGTTTAGAGAGAGAAGCCAAAGCCTCTGGATTTCCGCACGTCTAGGTGTGGTTGCCATAATGAGGGAACAGGACATGTGTGGGCCCCACACTGTCTCAGATTTTGCTGGGCGAGGCCTGCACTCTCTGGACATGACTGTCACCTTCTTCTGGGTATTGCTGCCTGGCAACCTGCCGAGAGCATTCCTCGTGATGTTTCTGTGCAACATACAGGCGCTTCTTATGGCGTGGGCTCTGTTATGACCAGGACTGGAACAAAAGTGGGGGCTCCAAAGTGATTTCTGCCCATCGAGAGAAGTATGAGCAAGCACATATCTTTGCCTCTGGACTGGAGAAACAGACCGATTAACTGCATGGATGTGGAAACGTGAAACTTAACGATATCATCAGAAAATAATCCGCTCTAACCACAAAGATGGCGAAAGTCAACTCGAAAACATAATGGAGTGTAGTTGAAAGAAGAACATAATAATGTCAGTCGCTTGTTGAGCGCTCTGCCCAGGGTATTTTATTTAATTTTGACCAGGAACCCTAAAAACTGGGTGTTAAAATGATCTCCATGTTTATGGGTAGAGCAGTGGAGGCTTTGAAGGTTGAATGAATTGCCCACGGTCACAGAGATGGTCAGTGGCGGAGCTGGAATTCCAGTCCAGACCGTCTAACTCGACGTTCACATCCTTCACCGCCAAGCAGTCCTCTGGGCCCTCCACAAGGCCATTACTTTTCTGCAGCCTGGTTGATTTAATGGTATCACCTTTCTATTGGTCACCAAACTCAGGAGTTACCTTACACGAGGCTCCCCCATTTCCTTCACACCCACTATTTGTTTAACACGTGGACTTAGGCTCTACCTCGTGCCAGACAGTGTGGACAGAAGGGGGAACAAGGCCGTCATGACTCCTGCCTCAGTTAAGCTGATCTTCTCTGGGACTTTAAAATTTGGAACCACACAGAGTAAATATCCATCTCATTCTGGTGGTGAAACAGGGAGATGCCAGGCCAGGGAGGCTCTTGCAGCCATGTCTCCTGCTGTGTGGAAAAATCTGGAGGAAAGTACACTGACATCTGGAGAGAACCGGAAGTGAGGGATGGTCCTGGCAGAGTGTCCAAGACTCTGTTTCCGGCTGTTCTTGAGACCAGTTGTACCCTGCTCTCACTGCACTCCCATTAGCCTTTTGATGATTTTCACTTTTTCCCTCAGGTGGTTAGAGTTGCGTTTCTGTTTCTTGCACCTAACCCGTTCTTGAATGATACAAATCAAAACAAAAAGACATCCACAGTCTCACCCCCAGAGATAAGCTGGTTTCACACTGTGGTGTGTATTCTCATAATAGTTCCTCTTAGAGCATCTGCCCACCTCACCAAGAGTCTCTTCCTGGCCACGGCCTCTGATCCACAAGACCTCTCACTGCCATGTCGATATCACTTGGCTGTACCCACTTGGCCATAGTTTATTAATCCAAACCGTTGTTCCTGCCCCAAGTTGGGCCAGCCAAAAACTCTCTCTTAAAGTGTTTCATTTGGACTACTAAGATGTATACTACTGTCTTTTTCAGGAATTTCTTTCTTTCTTTCTTTCTTTCTTTCTTTCTTTCTTTCTTTCTTTCAAAGATTTTATTTATTATGTACAAAACGTTTATGATCTTCTCCCCCATGCCCATTTGCTTTCTCCTGTAACAAAGTCTATAGTTCAGTATTTTCCAGGTCAAACACTGGGCTCTCTGCTCTTTAGTCTCCAGCTTATTTTATAGTTGGGCTTTCTTGCAAGGCTCACAGTGGGGCTGTGGGTCAGCTTGAAGAGGGACAAGGTCAACACTACTTGAAGGGAGAGGGTGTTGTGCCCTGAGGTTTGTATGTAACCTTGAATTTTTTTGCATTGTTAGAAAAAGGGGTCGAAAAGTCTTGCCAAGTCTTAAGGGCCAAGCGCCTTGTTCTAAGGAAATGTCACTGCTTCAGGGCTGTTGAAGTGAGGAGTGAGGTCTCGGTGTGTGAGGGCAGGGAGCTTGGCAGAGTGAGATTTGTGTATTTCACTGAGATCTTCATAAGCATTAACACACAGAAATTTGTGGTATTTGTTGATGATTTCTAAATCTTCATGTCACTAAATAAACCCTTTTAAAACTAGGGATAAGTCTAATTATTTGTATTGCCTTGGTATTATTTTTAAATAACTAGATAACCCAAAGAAACAGCCCTCGGATTTACTTATCTGTTCTGTCCAATTTTGTTTCCTAATTTATTTCCACCTTTACCTTTATTACTTTGATCTCCTTAATTCCTTTCCAGTGGATTTTATTTAAATCCCTGTCGTTAAACATTAACTCATTATTGTTATTCTTTGGTTAAAAAAAAAGCATTATTAAGTGGAAGCATCTCATTAGTTTTTTTTTAAACAAGAAAATATTTTAATTTAATAGCAGAATCACTATCCATACATAACAAGGTACTGAGTGGCATTTTTCCTTTTGTTTTGGGACTGTGGCTAAAACTGAGGGCAAATGGAGCTAACTAAGCACCACGTATTCTAAGTTCAAAACCTTCTGGAAGTTGGGGTCAGACGCCTCACAGATGGCTCTGTGACACACGGAAGAATAAATCTGGCCCTGCCACTAACCTCAGGTGAGTACAAGGGGAGGCCTGAGAAGCACAAGGAGGTTGACACCTCTTTGAGAAAGAAGTGCTCCCAAGTAGAGGCTCTCCTCACACGACTCTGAGGAGGAAGGAGCCACTGACCCTTTCAATGGCAAGGTGGTTTCAAAATAATCACGTTTAAATCAAGAGTGGCTTCAAGAATGGAGTATTGGCATTTTATTCCCTGCTTGGATGTATACTTACCAGTAGAGAAGCCTACCTTCTCAACACCTTGCGTGGTAGAAATTTTCCATGGGAAGAGTGAGCACTGACTGAGCTGAGGAAGTTCGTTGGGCTTGAGCCTTCTTTCTGGTCCCCTACCAACAGGGCCATCACCCAGACAAGGAATCCCAGGAGATGGGAGCTGTCCCACGGGGCTTAGGGAATGGTGGAAGAGGTCACACTCAGGCCAGAAGTCTCGTGTCACAGAATAAGCAGGAGGACAACTTTTTGTAGGGCTTTCAAAAGGCCTACCCTGGGCGCCTGGGTGGCTCAGTGGGTTGAAGCCTCTGCCTTTGGCTCAGGTCATGAGCTCAGGGTCCGGGGATCGAGTCCCGTATCGGGCTCTCTGCTTGGCAGAAAGCCTGCCCCCCCCCCCCGCCTCTCTGCCTACTTTTGATCTCTCTCTCTCTGTGTCAGGTAAATGAATAAAATCTTTAAAAAAAAAAAAAAAGGCCTACCCTGCAAAAGAGCTAGCATTTTGGATGGTGCTTAATTTCCTGGGGTTGCCTTAATAAAGTCCCACAAACTGTGTGGCTCAAACAACAAGAATTCATTATCTCATGGTCCTGGAGGCCAGAAGGTCAATATCACCCCCCCACACCCAGGGGTGTCCCCAGGTTCGTTGCTTTATGGGCTGTGAGAAAGAATCTGCTCCATGCCCTTCTCTTAACTTCAGCTGATTTGCTGGCAAATTGTATAATTCCTTGGCTTGAAGATGCATCGCTCCAATATCTGTCTTCACTTTTATATGACATCCTCCCTGTCTTCACATCATCTCCCCCCTGTGCAGGTCTGTCTCTGTGTCCAAATGTCCCTTTTTATAAGAACACCGATCGTGTTGGATTAGAGACCACCCTAATGATCTTTCAACTTGATTACCTCTCTAAAAGCCTATTTTTTCCTTCTAATATTTTACTTAAATTCAAGTTAGTTAACCAATAGTGTAGTATTGATTTCAGGAGTAGAATTTAGTGATTCATCACTTACATACACCAACCAGTGCTCATCACAACATGTGCGCTCCTTAATGCCCATCACCCACCTAACCCATACCTACCCACCTCCCTCCAGCAACCCTCAATCTGTTTCCTGTAGTTAAGAGTCTCTTATGGTTTGCCTCCCTCTCTGTTTTTATCTTATTTTATTTTTCTTTCCCTTCACCTTAAATTCTATATAGGAGTGAAATCATGTGGTATTTGTCTTTCTCTGACTGACTTATTTTGCTTAGCATAATACACTCTAGTTCCAACCATGTCATTGCAAATGCAAGATTTCATTCTTTTTGATGGCTGAATGATATTCCTCTGTGTGTGCGCGCACACACACCATATCTTCTTTATCCATTCATCAGGCAATGGACATTGGGACCCTTTCCATAATTTGGCTATTGTGGACATTGCTGCTATAACATGGGTCTGCATGTGCCCCTTTGAATCACTATGTTTGTCTCCTGTGGATAAATACCTAGTAGTGCAATTGCTGGGTCATAGGGAAGTTCTATTTTTAACTTTTTGAGGAATCTCCATGCTGTTTTCCAGACTGGCTGCACCAGTTTGCATTCCCATCAACAGTGCAAAAGGATTTCCCTTTTCTCCACATCCTCGCCAGCATCTGCTGTTTCCTGAGCTGTTCATTTTTAGCTATTATGACAGGTGTGAGGTAGTGTCTCATTGTGGTTTTGATTTGTATTTCCTTGATGATGAGGGATGTTAAGTATTTTTTCATGTGTCTATTAGCCATTTGTATGTCTTCTTTGGAGAAATGTCTGTCTGTGTCTTCTGCCCATTTCTTAACCGGATTATTTATTTTTGGAGTGTTGAGTTTGATAAGTTCTTTACAGATCTTGGATACTAACCCTTTATCTTCTAAGACATTTGCAACTATCTTCTGCCATTCTGTAGGCTGCCTTTCAGTTTTGTTAATTGTTTCCTTCGCTGTGCAGAAGATTTTTGTCTTGATGGTGTCCCAATAGTTCATTTTTTGGAAGCATCTCCTTAATTTTTATAAATTCTAGTTATAAATAGTTTGTAATAGTATTTTAATGTTGGGCAGCACAGAAGTCTTTTCTAGTTTCCAATTGGTAGATATTAAAAATCAAGATGGAATGTTAGTGAAACTTGCCAGTAATATTTATATCTGGGATTGCAGAAATGCATAAATCATCCTCATCCAGTCACTCTGTACTTCTTGGAGATTGCCACAGAGCTTTATAGAAGAAACATGAATCAAATGGGAATCAAAGCACCATCTTATTAATAGCTGAGCCAGTTCATAATAATGTTCTAGCTTCTGGAGAAGCTAGAATGGAGCACAGAACTCAGGGTCGAGCCCAACAGAGACCCTGCTCTAAATCCTGGGAGCAAATACCCAGGCATCAGGCTGGGAGAGGCAGCTGGGCTCTACGAGGTGCCCTGATGGTGCCCACCTGGGCATCAGCGGCCCCCTGATGTGCAGAACTGGAAAAGGACAAAGAAGTGAGCAGAGCTCCACAGCCACCTGGCTTAGGGGAAGAGTGTGAGGGAGGAAGAGGGTGGGCAGAGAAGCAGGTGGCGTGAGGAGAAGAACAAAAATTTCTCTTCCTCTATAGTAGAGGTTTTATTTTTGTGTTGTAGTTTTGTTACACTCTGTGGTCAGAGAATATGGTCTGGAGAAGGTCTGTGTTTCAGAACTTGAGATCTTCTTGCTGGGCTGTTTCTCTGTGCCAATTTTTCCTGGACATTTAAAAAGGAACTGTTTTATACATATTTAGTGTACCTACCCATTCAAATGTAAATGTATTATCTGACATTTTTGTAAACTTACTTGTTGTCCGTTTGGTGATAGACCAATGGAAACAGTTAAAATCGTGTGGTTAGAAAATCAAGCTTTAGTATTTCTTCCCAGCATCTCTTACCTTTTATTCATTTAAATGATTCTCTTTGTCTCATTGAAGGCTTAGCCCTTGAATTCCACTTTTCTGCCGTGAGTATTCCAGGTTTTTATGTGTTTGCTTGATGCATCTTTACCCACATTTTATTTAAACTTTTCTGAGTATTTTGCATTAACTGTGTCTTAATCTGAAACTTCTGTGTTACTCCTGTCACATTGTTTTATACTTTCTTGTGTTAAAAAATGTTTCTTTCTGTTTCTTTGCTTCCTCTTTCCCGCCTACCCTCCTCTGGCAATCGCCCCCCATTTCACTAACTGAAACATACACTTCAGTAATTTTTTGTAGAGTCATAGAACCGTGCAACCGCCACCACAGTCCAATTTTAGAACTTTCTCATCATTCCTCTTTTCTGTGAAATTCACACAAGTGAAATCATAGAATATGTAGTCTTTTATCTCTGACTTTTTTGCCCGTAGCCTCGTGTTTTTGAAGACTTCTGTGTACATCATTTCATGGAGCATTATTTTTTTTCTGTAATTGCTGAACAGTATTCCATTATGTGGATATGCCACATTTTACTGTTCTGCTCACTGGGTGGACCAGCTTTTGGCCATCATGAATAATGCCGCTATGACTATTCTTGGACAATTGTTTGTGTGACCAAATTTTCATTTCCCTTGGGTAGAGTCTCAGGAGTGGACTCTGTGGTAAGATTTATGGTAAGATTCTGCCTGACTTTATTTTTTGCTTATGAAAACACAAGTAGATCAGTAGATCATGGTTCTCAGATGCAACTAGTCTTCCTATTTCTCTCCATTCCCTATTTTTTTTTCCAAACTGAGAAAGGTATCCTTTATGCAATTGGATATATCCATATAAAGTTGTTGATTCAATTCAGACCTTTTGGAGTGTGGGTCCCTAGTGATTTTAGTTTTAATTTGCTTTAACTGAGATATAATTCATATAACATAAAAATTTACCATTTTGAACTATACAGTTGTGTGGTTTGGGGTATATTCACTACATGAACCATCACCACTACCTAATTCCAGAATATTTCCATCAGCCCAGAAAGAAACCCCGTACCTATTAGCAGTCAGTCCTAATTCCTCCCTCCCCCTGTCTCCTGAAAACTACACTAACCTACTTTCTATCTATATGGATTTGCCTATTCTGGAAATTTCGTAAGTATGGAATCATATAATATGTGGCCTTTTGTGCACACATACAATACGTGTGCTTCTTTCCCTTAGTAGGGCATGTTTGATGTTTTAAGAAATAGTGTATACCAGTTTGCATTCCAGATCAGCAGTATATGAGGGTTCCGGTTCCTTTTTTTCTTTTTTTTTCTTATTTTGATTTTTTTAAAATTTTATTTATTTATTTGATGGAGAGAGAGAGATCACAAGTAGGCAGAGAGGCAGGCAGAGAGAGAGGAGGAAGCAGGCTCCCCGCTGAGCACGGAGCCCGATGTGGGCCTCTATCCCAGGGCCCTGAGATCATGACCTGGGCCGAAGGCAGAGGCTTAACCCACTGAGCCACCCAGGCGCCCCTGGTTCCTTTAGATAGTGTTTTAATTATTGCAATTCTTGCTATTCCCATGAAATCAAAACAGAAGAGAGGTGCCTGACTCAGCAGTAAACACTTCCCTCTGTCCTCTGTCAAGATGGCAGGAGCATGGAAAAAGAGACCGGAGAAGGAGACTTAGCCTAATCCCATGTGGATGGTGACTTTCTTTTGGACCTTCCGGTGAGGTGGGAACACTCTGGTCTTCTTTCCTTCCGGTGCTTCCTTGAGCCTCCAGGAAAGTCTTTCTAGCTCTTCCCACATTCTAAATCTGGATTGAAGTGAGGAGAGAAATGGCACACTGGCTGATTTAGGAAATGTAAAAAGGCAACATGAAATAGCATCCTTTTCCAGGATGACTTCCTCTCGCTTTTCTTTTTTTCCTGGAAGGAATGAACGCTGCTTTCCAGTTGAGCTTGCAAGAGTAATCTCTGTGATTTATTTGATGATACGAGTTAGTCGGAAAAGAGGACACTTGCAGTTCTGATAACTGCCACTCATCCCTGCCCCACGGCTGCCCCGAGCCAGTCCTGCGGCTTGCATCTCTGGAGAACTGAGGCAGCGTGGTGTAGCAAGAAGAATTCTGAGTTTAGCAGCTGGATTTGGTTTGGGGGGCTAGCTTTGTCAGGCACCTTGGGGAGGTACTTCACTCAATGTCATTACCGCTGAGATTAGTTAGGGCAGGTGCTAGAAGAACAAATATAACCCAGTAGAGAGAGGAAGGGTATTAAAACTGTGCTTTGCTAAAGGAAAACACACAAACAAAATGAAAGTTAGGCCAAAATTTATTTCTTAAGTCTTCTGTTTTGGGCCTTAGAACAATTAATAAAGACAAGTTGGATGGGTTTCCTTACAAGTTGAAAGATCAAATGTCTCTGATGCAAAAATATAGTGACAATGTCCTTGAATATACGTGAATGGCTTTTCCAAAAACTCACCTCACTTTTTTGGCTATCAGCTGTTGCTCATGGGCTCTTGGAGGCATCTTCCTGGAGAACAGTCCAGGCCCTATTTATTTATTTATTTATTTATTTATTTATTTATTTTTTTCATTTAACACACAGAGAGAGATTACAAGTAGGCAGAGAGAGAGGAGAGAGGAGGAAGCAGGCTCCCCGCTGAGCAGAGAGCCCGATGTGGGCCTCGATCCCAGGACCCTGGGATCACGACCTGAGCCGAAGGCAGCGGCTTTAACCCACTGAGCCACCCAGGCGCCCCAGGCCCTATTTAATCACTGCTTCCCTTTCTTATGTATTCTGTAGGTTTGGGTACAAAGAGCAGTTTGAGAATATGCTTAGTAACCCAGTGCATATAACATATGGCATGAAAAATTATTACATATGCTGAAGGCTACTTTCTTGGTGGGAGGCACTGAGTTTGGAAGGAGGGTGGACCTTCTCCAGTAACTGCCAGTCAATTCAAATCAACTCCCATGTATTTAAGTAAATTTATAAATGCATTTTTAAGAGTTTGTATCTCTCCAACCATTTTGTGGGGACTTTCCTCCTAAGGCTATTGCTATACAGAATGATTTGCAGAAATATTTATTTATAAGCAAGAAAAGGTCAGTTTTGAAGCTATAAGTTAGGCAGTTCTAAATTGTGTTCTATTTCCTTGTTGTCTTGAACATCAATACATTAGCATTTTTCAAGTGATATATCTGGGGATTCATATCATTAAAGGTGGCTAATGGCATCTGGTTCAACATCTCTTTCTTTAAGCAATGTTCTTCCCTGTGATCTGGAACATTTGAGAGCCTCCAGGTGCATGGTGAGTGAGCATACACAATATTTAATGGGAGTCAAACAAATGTTCTGGTGAATGAATTGTCTAGAGGTTGTACCGCTTGGTTCAAGAGCTGTTTTTATTATATATCATTTATATTATTTGATTCATCCTCACAATGATTGTGATAAATGCCACAAACTCGTCAAGGATATGTAGGAATAATCCTGTAGGTTTGACTCAAACTAATCTTCATTCTATTGAATGTGACATTTATCCAAATCAGATTCTCATATAGCATAACAAAGAGTGTCTGATACTTGAAAAATTAGTATAAAAAAAGAAACTATGGTGACATGCATTTCCCATTTACCTTTTTTGCCTATTAGGAATAAAGATTATCTACACCTAGATTCTTTCATTTGCAGAAAGCTCTCCAGTTAGCTGCCTGGAACTTTCTTTCTAATCTATTCATCAGAAATAAAATGCAAAGATAAAACAGTAAATCAATTTATATTTAATATTCAAAATTTCAAAGTTATAAACAATGGGTTTGTCTACTTTTGATGACATAACCCACTGGCAATTTAGTTCTTCATTTTAGTGTGTGCTTGATTCCTAACTAAACTCAACAACATGTTGTTTAAGATTTTTGTTTAAAATTATGATTGTTAGGGGCGCCTGGAGGGCTCAGTCAGCTGAGCATCTGACTCTTGATTTTGGCTCAGGTCATGATTTCAGGGTCATGGGATTGAGCCCCACATTAGGCTCCACCTTGAGCATGGAGCCTGCTTGGGATTCTCCCTCTCTCTCTCTCCCTCTGCCCCTATGCCTGCCCCCACTTGAGCATTCTCTCTCTCTCTCTCTCAAAAAAATTATTTTTTATGTAATCAAAGAAATTTAGGGACACCCGGGTGGCTCAGTCGGTGAAGCATCTGCCTTTAGCTCAGGTCATGATCCCAGTGTCCTGGGATCGAGCCCTGCATCGGGCTCCTTGCTCAGCTGGAAGCCTACTTCTCCCTCTGCCTCTCCCCTCTTCCCTCTATTTGTGTTCACTCTCACTCTCTCTCTCTCTCTGTCCAATAAATAAATTAAATCTTAAAAAAAAGAAATTCAGATTATGCCATCTGTTAAAAAAGAAAAAATAGAGTTTTGGGGTGCCTGGGTGGCTCAGTAGTTAAGCGTCTGCCTTCGGCTCAGGTCATAATCCCAGGGTCCTGGGATCGAGCCCCACATTGGCCTCCCTGCTCTGTGGGGAGCCTGCTTCTCCCTCTCCCCCTGCTTTTGTTCCCTCTCTTGCAGTGTCTCTCTTTGTCAAGTAAATAAATAAAATAAAATCTTAAAGAGAAAATAAAGTTTTGCCTTTACATATTATGAATATTATCAGACTATATTAAAATGAACTTATACTACACTGATAAGTTATTGATCTAAAATCAATTATTTTAAAATTAAATTTGCTTCTATATTATATACCAGCAAAAATGATGTTTTTTAATTTCTAAAGATGGGGAAAATATGTGAGTAATTAATAGAATTCATTAGATGAACTTTATATATAAAGAGCTATAAAATATAAAAGACTACACATGTATGTATACAGGTAGATGATGATAGATACACAGGTAGATAGATAGGTAAACAGATAAATAGATGATAGATAGATAGATATCTAAGGAAGTATCTTTTACTGAAAATCACTTGTGAATACATAGTCTATGTTTGATGAGGAGAAATGGAAGAGAGGAGATGAGTAAAGTAATGGGGGAAACAAATCCTTAGTTTATATTACCAAACCATTGTCTTACACATCACCTTTTAGTAAATCCTTGTGGTCCCACTTAGAAAACTTATGCCTTCTCCAGGAGTATGAGATATGAGGCTCTTCCTCAAATAGCCCCCCCTTCCCCCCCCAAAAATTAACTCCTATTTGAGAAGTTAAGGGTTTGGTGGCAGGTGATAACTCCTCTAGACCTTCCAAGGGTCAAGAAAGTAAGCTTGAATATTGGGTGGTTCATCCTCTTTCTCACACTAGCTTCTTTTCTCTTCTATCACCTTCAGGAGGCTGACCCACATGGGCAAGCAGGCAGAATGTTCCCAGGGCGAGACAGACCACTAACATGCATTGTATCACCAAAGAATAAACAGCTGTCTTTGACGTATGGGCAAGGGTGTGCAATGTTGGCATGGAACTTGGGCTGGTTTCCTGACATGAATCTCTTGACATGCTCTCTTGACTCTCAGACTAATTTTAATTTCCACAGTCTCTGGGTTCTACAGTTTCAGAGTTGGCCTCCTGTTTATATTTGTCTAGATTAAATATCTGTTCATAAAAGCAGTCATTATGCAAGTCGCTAGTCCTTCCCCTTCCCCCTATCCTGTGTCAGGTCCCACATGTCTGGTATGAGAGAGGAAACAGGTGCCATCTCAGTCTAGACATTGTGGGATCAGAGTCCATCATTTCAGTTCCTTCTGGTTTCCTGAGATGGCCTTGCCCCTGCTACGACTACCACGCATACCTCAGTTCTGGCACGGCTAGCTGTGAGAACTCACTGTGGCTGCAGTGAACCTTGAAGTGGTCATTGTTCCTATATGCAATGCATAAAGGTTCCTCCAGTTCCTGAAATCTTAGAAAAACGTCTCTTTCAAAACTGAGCGGTGGTCTCTATAACTTTGCTAAGAAGTTTTTGTTTTTTTTTTCTAATCCACAGACTTGCTGCATGTATCGTGGTCCTTTGATGGTGAAAAATCATGAATGTGTCAATTTTTCATGGTATTGAGTTCCCTTTGCCTTGCTGGCTGGCTTTTGGAGGGCCTTTAAAAGAACCCCTTTACCCAGCTACTTGAATGACATGTTATAGCCTAGAAGAGATAAATAAAGGACCCAGTAATGGGAACATCATGGCAGCCTGAAAAATCACTTACTATCTATAACAAAAGTAAACTCAGTTCCAAATGGACCACAAAAGCCAAAGATTATTCTTGCAATTGATTGTATAGTTAAACATGTATGACAATAACCTGACTATAAAACCGGTATCTGGCCTTATTTTGATTTTTTTTAATGTATGGTAAGCCTTCTTTGGTAAAGTATAGGCTCTGTGAGGGAAGAGATTGTTTCTTTTCTTTACCATTGTGTCATCTGTGTCTTCTGCATACTAGGTGGCCAGTAACCAACATTGAACAGTAGGGGAAAAAAGTGGTATAGTAAAAATTTTTTTCCATTTTTTAAAATTTAAATTCAACCAGTTTTAACCTAAAATGCATTATTAGTTTCAGAGGTAGAGGTCAGTGATTCATCAGTCTCACATAACATGCAATGCTCATTACATCTCATGCCCTCCTTAATTTCCATCACCCAGTTCTCCATCCCTCCAGCCCTCTCCCTTCCAGCAACACTCAGTTTGTTTCCTATCACTAAGAATCTCTTATGGTTTGTTTCCCTCTCTGATTTTGTCTTGTTTTATTTTTTCCTCTCTTCCTCCATGCTCCTCTGTTTTGTTTCTTAAATTCTACATATCAGTGAAATCATATGATAATTGTCTTTCTCTGATTAACTTATTTTACTTAGCATAATGCCCTCTAGTTCCATCCACGTGGTTGCAAATGGCAAGTTTTCATTTTTTTTAAGATTTTATTTATTTATTTGACACACAGAGAGATTACAAGTAGGCAGAGAGGCAGGCAGAGAGAGAGGAGGAAGCAGGCTCCCTGCTGAGCAGAGAGCCCGATGTGGGCTCAATCCCAGGACCTCAGGATCACGACCTGAGCCGAAGGCAGAGGCTTTAACCCACTGAGCCACCCAGGCGCCCCACAAGATTTCATTTTTTGATGGCTGAGTAGTATTCCATTTTATATATATACCACATCTTCTTTATTTGTCTGTCTATGGACATCTGGGCTCTTTCCATAGTTTGGCTATTGTGGACATTGCTGCTATAAACATTGGGGTGCAGGTACCCCTTCGGATCATTACATTTGTTTCTTTGGGGTAAATACCAAGTTGTGCAATTGCGGGTCATAAGGCAGCTCTACTTTCAACCTTTTGAGGAACCTCCATACTGTTTTCTAGAGTGGCCGCACCAGCTTGCATTCCCACCAACAGTGTAGGAAGGTTCCCCTTTCTCCACAGTCTCGCCAACATCTTTCATTTCCTGACTTGTTAATTTTAGCCATTCTGACTGGTGTGAGGTGGTATATCATTGTGGTTTTGATTTGTATTTCCCTGAGGCTGAGTGATGTTGAGCATTTCTTCGTGTGTCTTTTGGCCTTTTCCATATCTTCTTTGGAGAAATGTCTATTCACAAATTCTGCCCATTTCTTGATTGGATTATTTGTTCTTTGGGTGTTGAGTTTAATATGTTCTTTATAGATTTGGGATACTATAGTCAAAATTAAAAAAAAATTTCATCATGAAAAGATATAAAGATAAATATGAATAGAATTAGAAACATTGATTCATTTTCCAAAACACTATCAAAGGTCTGTCATAAAAACTTTAAGTATCAGAAGACAGAAATCAAAGGGGAAAAAAAAGAAGCTTAAGAAAAAATGCAAAACATAAAATTCCATACAAGAGACCAAATTTATCAGTCATGACAAGAAATGTAAATGGGTTAGATTATCCAATTTAAGACAAAAAATTTGTACTGATCCTTAAAGTTCTGCTCTTTTATACTTAACATCACATAAATAAATTTTATTTGTGTAAAACAGGCCATTTGCAAAGAGCTACTATTATAAAATCAGAAGCCATGAACACAGTGGAAAAGTGCTAGAGGTGTTGAAGTTTTAGTCTGTGAATAACCAGTCATTTCAGTTGCATCCAAAAAGAACAGAGGAAATAAGACTGAAAGTAGGAAGATAGAAAGGTGTCATAGCAATTCATTTTTGGAAATAGTACCTTCACCTCTAAGCACATTTCAGGTGACAGCTATTTCATGGGTGCCAGAAATTTATAATGAAAATTAAATTACCCAAAAGGCACAGATGAAACAGTCACACAAATACAAAAACAACTTCGTATAAAGTTAAAAACTTATTTTAAAATGCTTCTAAATATGTAGAACTATACATTAATCCATCACACCATCTGGGTTGAGGGTGGAAAGATAAGCAGAGGTAGGGTCCTGAATGGACTTATAAACTGCTAGATTTTTCCTTTTAAAGGCAATGGGAGCTCACATCTGGTTCCTTGCTCAGTGGGGAGCCTACTTCTCCCTCTTTCTCTGCCTGTAACTCTCCCTGCTTGTGCTCTCCCTCTCTCTGTTACATAAACAAACAAACAAACAAACAAACAAATAAATTCTTTAAAAAATAAAGGGAATGGGAGCTATGTAAAAGTTTTAAGTATAGGAAGAAACATAATTAAGTTTGCCTTTTTAAAGAATCATGTTATCAGTCATACAGAGAACAAAGAAGATCTAGAAGTACATGGAAACCAGTTAGGAAGCTAAGACAGGAGTCCAGGAGGGAGAAAATGGTGACCTACATAAGGTGGAGATAGTGGAAAAGGAGGGAAGTAAATTCATTTGAGAGGCAGTTAGAAAGTAGAACAGATAAGATACGATGGTTGGTTGTGTGGGTAAACAGGGTAGATTTTATTTCCTAAGATGGTCACAACAATATTTCCCATCCATATCAAGAGAGAGAGCCTTTCTCCAACCTCTTTGCTCTGGGTGCGCCCTGAGACTACTCTGACCAGTAGAAGGTAGAAATAATGCTGTGTCAGTTCCAAGTTAGTGCCCAACTAGCCCAGCTGGGTAGGAAATAGGACTATGAAGAGCACAAGCTGTGAAAAGCCCAAGGCATTGGAGAGACTTGGGAGAATGAGATGCCTTGTGAAGAGAAAGAGATTGAGGAGTACTGAGGTGTCACACAATGTGAGTGAAGAAGACATCTTGGAAGTAGCTCCTCCACCCCAGAGTGTCTTGGCTGATACCACATAGATCAGAGATGAACTGCCTAGCCAAGTCCTTCATGAATTCCGACTCACAAAATCATGAGTGAAATAAATACCTGTTTCTAACCACTATGCTTTGGGAATAATTTTTTATGCAGCAATGGATAACAAGAACAGGGCAGGAAAGAGGAAAATGTAATAGGAATGCCAGGTTTATGGTGGTGCCTTTTCATGAACTAGAAGATGGTTGGGAAGATGATAAATTCATTTGAGTGTCATTCATCAGTGAGAAACCCTTGCGGAGTTTCCAGGAGGCATAGAAGGAGCTGGTACAGTGGCTACAGTGAAACAAGAACAGGGCAGAATCCTCTGGAAATCAACATAAGGGAGAGGAAAAGGAAGAGCTTGTCAAGAAGGTCATGAAGGAGAGGCCAGACCTCAGAAGAGTGTGGAGATTCAGAAGCCAAGGGCAGAAAAGAGTCTTAAGAAAGAGAAAGATGAACAATGTCACGTTAGATGGAAGAGATCTCAGATCATATATGGACGTCTGCGTGCCCAGCGGATTAGTGACTGCAGGATGCGTTTAAGGCAAAGTGATGGGAGAGAAAAGCAGACTGAAGTTCATTAAGGAAAGGGGGGAGGGGTGGTGAGGACATGAAGACTGGAAAGCAGACAATATTTAACATCAGATTGACCATAGAACAGAAGGAAAAGAGGAATGTATCTTGATGAGAACAGGGGTTGGTTGAATGATGCTTTTGGTTTTTTTTTTTTCCTTAAGATGAGGGAGACAACTTTTATTTTTTCTTTAAAAAATGATATTTGGTTTTAGATCACTGAGTGTACAGAAGAGAGAATTCAAACAAAATATTGCTGTTCTTCAGTTTCATTTGTGGAATTTGAAATTACTCAAATTTAAAATAAATTACTGGACTGTGGAAAAAAAATGATATTTGCAGCAGTTAGGGCTGCTCTGTTCAATTGTCTTCTGGCTTCTTATGCTGTGGTGAGAGGTATGAGTGTCTCTAAGCCCTAAGCTTGTCCTGGGTGGGAATTATCTTGCTTCTTCTTGGCTTCCCCTGACAGGCTCCCCACTTTCTTCCCAATTTCTATCTCTTCTGTCGGCTTTCCATTTTAAAAAATAGTTTTGACACCTGAGTCTACTAGTATTTCTTCTACAGTTCTTTCTGTTGGCTTATGGCTTTTGAAAAACTTTCCTTTTACTGTCATTTGAGTGGGTTTTTAAAGATTTTATTTATTTATTTGACACAGAGAGAGAGAGATCAGATCACAAGTAGGCAGAGAGGCAGGCAGAGAGAGGAAGCAGGCTCCCTGCCGAGCAGAGAGCCCGATGCGGGCCTCGATCCCAGGACCCTGGGATCATGACCTGAGCCGAAGGCAGCGGCTTTAACCCACTGAGCCACCCAGGCGCCCTTGAGCGGGTTTTTAATGTGTCCCATTTGCCTTGTTGAATTGGCATCCCTCGCTCATGGAACACTAACAACACCACCTATTTGGCCAGACAGGCAACAATCATACATGCCCTGAAGCAAAAATCTTATAGGTCCTATTGTCACATGGCAATGGAAAAGAAGAGGTAAAAGTACGGGTAACAGGAGTCAACTGGGACCTGGAAATGAGACGCAGTGGGTTTGGTGTGAACCAGGGGCTTCTTTTCCTCATGGTCGTTTGGTACCAGCAGCTGCCAAATGGCAACTGCCAGATATGGGCACAGTTGGTGGCAATGAGGAAGTAGGCCTGAGCCAGATGGCCCCTCCTTCGTGGTCTCGTGGTCGTCCCCTCCCTGAACTACACAGAACTTTGTGGCAGGTGGAGAGGGGCCATGCTGTGGCCTTACTCTCCCTTCTCTGCTGGTATAATCCCTCCTGCATACCCAGTGCCCTCAAGAATGCCATTACTCCCGGGGGTGAGGGACCCTTGCCCAGCAGACATGTTGTTAATTTGTGGCCTCATTTTTATGGTAACAAGACAGGTTTCTTAGACCTTGTCACAAGATTCTCCTGCTGTGACTCTGCTTCTGGTAGACAGTGGCTCCCATTCTCCAGGCTGGATCGAGACAGGGACCAGACTTCCAGGTCCTCCCTGGCATGGAGAGAGTGTGCTCACCTCAGCTCCATGCAACCGTTCTTTCCGGCGTGTCCTCTGACAGCCTCCTCATGACCACCCTCCTCACCAGCTCAACCTATACTTCTCCATTCTGCTGTGGGAAGTGGATTATTCTCCCTGAATACAGCCTCTTCCCTTCCTTAGGATTAAATCCCCAATCTACGAACAGCCAAGATATTTCAACAACTAAAGTTCATAGTTAACATTTATCGGAGTTCTTCCAGTGTGTCAAACACTGCCCCCGGCACTCTGTGAGGAGTGACCCCTTTCATCCTAACAACACTCAATCTGTCACCTTTCCTTGATTCTGTGAATTTGTTTTCACATTTTAACACCTCTAAAACCCGAATGCATCTCATGACAGATAGAACACTTGGTTTAATTGATAGCATTTTTTTTCTTTGTCAGTGATACATAAAAGAGTGCTCTTGTTCACTTTAACGACGTCTTAGATTTGATTCAAAAAGCTCCAAATGTGCTACTTTTGTGAACTCCAGTCTGGGAACCACTAAGTTAGAGAAGGTCTGATGTCCCATTGTGGGATTCTTTTATACTTTGGGGCCTCAGCAGGAATAGACATGT
This sequence comes from Ailurus styani, assembly GCA_002007465.1. NCBI lineage: Eukaryota > Metazoa > Chordata > Mammalia > Carnivora > Ailuridae > Ailurus > Ailurus styani. The sequence goes on along the minus strand of LNAC01000070.1, from coordinate 4,334,556 downwards.
GCTCTAATACTGTGCCCTTGCTTTGTGCTTCTAATTAAGAACACTGGCCTTTTCCTCTGGTGAGAGGCAAAATTCTCCATCAGGCCTCCTTGTGGTATCAACAGCTCCTGGAGGGCTGGACACTTAAATTTCAGATCGCGTGACAGAAAAGAGGAAGAGAAGATTCTCACGAAGGTTCATTTATAAACTTCAAAGACTATTTTTTTGGCAGCCTTACGTTTAAAGGCTCTGTCCCATATAGCCTCATTAGAAATTATAAATTAAATCCCTTTGAATACAATAGAGATGCAAATTAAAGATTTGGCTGCCTTTTAAAAATTATTTTCGCTGGTGGACTGTGCTTTTTAGTAAAAGGCAAAAGATTTATATGATCTGAAGAGAAACCAGAGTGGACTGTGCTTTTTAAACTATGACTTCATGGGACACCTGGGTGGCTCAGTGGCCTCAGGTCATGATCTCAGGGTCCTGGGATCGAGCCCCGCATCGGGCTCTCTGCTCAGCAGGGAGCCTGCTTTCTCCTCTCCCTCTGCCTGCCTCTCTGCCTACTTGTGATCTCTCTCTCTCTCTCTCTCTGTCAAATAAATAAATAAAATCTTTAAAAAACGAACAAACCATGACTTCATACCTACGTGGGTTTGGGATTATAAATATGGTCTGTTTTCCCAGAATTCCCACCACGGGGCTAGTAGGCTGAGAGAGGCTTTGTAGGGTTCAGTTATGCAGACAGCAAAAGTGAAAGGAAAACTAAGAGGGAGAACAGTGCCCACGAGACTGTCATGGCCCCATCCTTAGCCCACCAGGACCACATGCTCTCCTGCATGACGGTCAGTAGGAAACATCTTGGGTGACCCTTCACCTTCTCCCACTGCTGAGTCACGTTGGAGCTGAGCCTATAGGACCATGTCCTGGTGGAGTCATGGGCTGAGTTTCGGATCGCCCCTCATGTGAGGACAGGGGTCCTTGACCAGAGCCGAACATCTCTTGCAGTTGCTAAGCCGTCTGGTGGCTCCTCAGTGTTCCTGGGCGCTGGCTTCTGGCTTGGGGGGCAGCTAGGATGTGAGGTTCGCTCCTCTCTTCATAGGGACGTGTGGCAGCCCGGAGAAATGGGGCAGACAAGTTCTTGGGAGAGTACGTCCCTGAGTTCTTTCTAGAACCGAATCCGTAGCCCAACATCATTCCATTCCTGGGCCTGGCTAAGGAGCCATAACCACATCGTGAGAAGAGAACCCGTCTATTCCCAGGCTGAACCTGCAGCCTAGCACAGTGACTATCTTCATGCTGGGTAAGGCCATTGAATATACATCTTGCTGCTCCAGAACCAGAAGCTTGGAGCAGAGGCCCGCCTGGTCAGAGAAGGACCATCCTTCTCTCACCTACCTGCTAAGAGTAAAATGACGAAGGGGGCTCACACTACGCATCTGAAAGCCTGTAGCCTGTCTGCCGGAAAAGGAATTTCTGTGGGAGAGGTGAAGGGGTGTCTGAGGGTTTTAGCAGAGTGGGTGGGTGCTGTGATATTTTTTGAGAGTCGGTGTAATACAGAGGTTGAATCACCAACTTTGGAACCAGACTTCCTGGGCTTTGAGCCTGGCTTTGCTCCTAACTGACTGTGTGACCTTGGGCTAGTGACTTTATCTCTCTTTGCCTGTCTCCTTATCTGTAAAGCAGTGATAATAATAATAATAAGAAGAATGCCTCTCGCAGTGGGTTGATGTGAATATTAAATTACTGATATATGTAGAATATGGTGAACAGTGCAATTGCTCAGCGCCTTCAGCTGTAGAAGCATCGCTGCCACTAGAGGGCGCTGTTAGCCTTAGGGGCACGATCGTTCCCCTTAAGAGGAACAGGATTTCCGGACTAAGGAACTCAGCCATGAAATAGCCCTTGCTCTCTCCCTCGTTTGAGTAAGAACAATTTGTAACTGTTGAAGAACCAGCTGACCATGGTGCAGGAAAAGGGCAGGGCGAGGCCAGGCCGCAGAAAGACCAAGCAAGCCCGAGTTGTCCCATCAAGCCCAAGCAGGGGCCTGGGATAAACGTCCGCTGTACCCCTTGCAGAAATCCAACGGGGTTCGCAGCTGGTGGCCCTGACATGTTTTGCATTTCCACAGCCAGGGCCTCCCCTCAGTGGATTTCCTTGATGCACCTCTTTTGGACCAATTTATCCCCTCCCTGGCTTGCTCTCCCCGAAATCTTGGGATTTGGGCAACATTTTCTGTATGTACGCTTTGAGAGTATGGAAGGGAGATACTGAGATGACAGAGAGTCTGGATTGTGATGGAGATGGAATATTCGTCTCAGTGAAGTGGGTGAGGGCCCCGAGAAAACTCATCGTATTTATAGAAACAAAGAAATGTGGCATTTCTCACATCTGAGTGTGGTGCGGTGAAACTCACATCAGCGCTCCTGACTTCCCCAAACTGCCTGTGTTCAGAAGGGGGCACTTGGTGGTAGAATTTGCCAGGCCTTGCTAGAGGTTTCTGTAACAAGAAGAAAACTGTGCCCGCTGTTGCCTGACTGACACAGCCGCCTGCAGAGAGCTGGGCCCCGACGGCCCCAGTGGGGCAGCTCTGCGCCTTGTGGTTTCTCATCTGGTGTAACAGCTACAAAGGGACCGTTTTTTTAATGTTTTCTCTTTGGCTCAACTGCCACTCAAGGCACAACATGGCGTGGTGGTGTGCAGCCTCCTTCCCGGGGCCCCTGCCTCCTCTTGCCGGCCCAGAGTCTTCTGTCATCATAGAAGCCGCTCTGACCACGGTCACTCCACGGCGACACAGATGACAGAAACACCGTGGGTCTCTGCGTCCCAAGTCTAGCCTTGCTCCCCGGTCCCTCTGCTCTCTATCGGAAGGTGGGACACGCTTCCCAAATTTCCTCATTTTGTCCTGGATAGAATAGCCCCCTTTCAGGAAGTGGGACTGTGAGTGGCCTACCGGAAGCTTCCTTCCGTGAGTCTCTGTATCCACGTGTTCAGGCCAGAAATCTCCACATCCTTCCAGATTCCTCTCTTTCTCTGACCCTCCCCGTCCAGTCCCTCAGCAAGGCCTGGCGGTTCTGTCTTCCTGAGGCATCTCAAACCGCAATGGATGTATTTCACTTTTGTGACAAGAAAAAAATAAGCATGTGGGTGTGTGCAGGGGGCAGTTTATGGGCAGTTTTTCTATTTAAAAAGGCCAGAGATGGTAGAGCATGGTGGTCAAAGGTTTGATGGGGTGGGGACAAGAGTTTGGGTTTGAAAAAAAGGATGAAAACAGCTGAGTTTTTAAAAATACATTTCCCCCTCCTCCTCTGAGACAAGAAAGCTTCTGAGAATTAGCACGTGTAGTCCCCGTGGGAACAGACTTCCCTGTTTTAGATACGAGGGTTTGGCGCCATTAGGTCAGATTCCCTACAGGTCCGTAAATGTGAGGATGGAGTTCTGCCAGGTTGTGTTAATCTCAGGTAACTGGGGGTTTCCCTGGAGACAGAGTAGCTCAGGTAGTGCCAAACAGAGGCCCGCCCGGGGCGGGAGGCTGATGGGTGGTGAGGATTTGTTCCTTGGGTCTGTGGCTCAAGGGTTGGTCTCCTTCAAGGCAGGGACCTTTTCAGACAAGGCCCAGGAGGGGGCCTTTCCTGAGGAATAAGGTGGGGACAGGGAACACGGGGTGGAGGAGAGGAGTTTGTTAGCCCCACAAGACCATGAGCCCCTGGAAGCTGGTCAGAGGCTGGCTCATTAGAGGATCCAGTGAGAAGAGCCTTCATTCTGATCTGAAGACTGAGGTAATTCTAGGGGCACGAAGAGGTGCCTGCCCCCAGACCTGCCAGGTGCCAGATTCTACCTGACACAAACATATTCCCCGCCAGCTGGGAACGAGGGAGACCAGATAGCCGCCGCAAATTCCTCACAGATGTTGGCTTCCCACCCCTAGAGACTGCTTATTGACAGTCCCAAAAGGAAACCCTTGTACGGACCTCCCCTCCTCCCTCAACCCCTCAGCCCAATGAGAGGATATGGAAATGGCAACAGGACAGAAGGCTTTGGAGTCTCATTTCCTGGCTTCAAATTTCCTGCTCTACCACTAATTGGCTGGTGAGTTTGGGTCAATTACCTAATCTCTCTAAGCCCATTTTCTTCATTTGAAGAATGAAGGAAATACTATCGCATGCCTTGTAGATTTGTTATGAGCATCAAATGAGATAATGAAGTGTTTGGTATAATGCCTATCAAACCAAATAAATGCTTAATTATTTTAGCTGTGATTATCACTGCTGCAAGGAGGTGCATATTGCAGAGTATCTGTTCCTCTGGATCCTGAGTAACAAATGAGACATCAGAGTTCTCCCTCTCCTTCTTTTTTTTTTTTTAAAGATTTTATTTATTTATTTGACAGAGAGATAGCACAAGTAGGCAGAGTGGCAGGCAGAAGGAGAAGCAGGCTCTCCATGGAGCAGGAAGCCCGATGTGGGACTCGATCCCAGGATCCTGGGATCATGACTTGAGCCGAAGGCAGTGGCTTAACCAACTGAGCCACCCAAGCGCCCTTTTTTTTTTCTTATTTTTAATTTTTTTTTTAATTTTAGGTAAGTTCTTCACCCAATGTGGGGCTCGAACTCACAACCTCAAGATCCAGAGCTGCATGCTCCACCGACTGAGCCAAGCCAGGTGCCCTGAGAGGGAAGAGTTCTAAGGTAATGCAGTGGAAGATACGATGCAAAGGGCCTTCCCTGGTGGTCCTCCTCCCCCAACTATAACATCATCGTGATGGGAGGGAATGGATGAGGCAGGGAGGCAGAAGGGGCAGCATCTCAGAGGCCTAAAGCTGCTCAGACTCTGCCCCGTCCCAGCCTTCGGGACAGCCCAGGTTTGCTGTGCCCCAGAAATAGAAAAGCTCCAATTTCCAGAAAAATCATGGCGAAAGATAAGCAACCTCAGGAAGTTGACAGAGGTTGGCTAAAATCAACATGGGCCCAAAGAGAGAGACACATGGCCAGAAGAAAGGGTAGAAGTAGCCATCTGCTGCCCAGGGCTTGGGGGCCTGCTTCCCTCATCTTCGCTCCCGCCGCCCAAAGGGGCTCGTGGCTCATCTCTGGAGACAAATGGACAGGTGGGGGCAGTGGGGAGGAGAAGGGGAAGAATCCTCGCCTGAGCTCACAGTGCTGGGACTGCTCCGAGGAAGGAAGTGGTTTCACTGGTCCGGGGCTTGGTAAGCCCACGCTGCCTTAGCTCCCCACTTAGTACAGAAAACAGGCAGGAAGAGAAACAGAACTGAGCGGAAGAGGAAGGTCATGCACTGTGGCGGTGATGCTGTTGGTTTTACATCACTCAGAGCTAATAACCAGCTGCGTTTATGAGGTGGCTGCCTTTTGACAACCCCAGAGCAGGCCCCCAGATGACTCGCCCATAAATGGAGTGAGGGTCTTCCTTAAGGGCAGTAGCCGATCAGGGTTCAGGTCGCCAGAGCAGGTGTTTCACTAGTGGCGCCTGCGGGAGGACAATCCCAGCAGGCTTCTCTCCTGCGTGGCTCTCCGTGGCTTCTCCATCCCCAGCGGGCTCCAGGCTGTCTGGCCTCTTCCTGCGCTGTGGATGCTGTGCTGTGTCCCTCCCCCCTCCCTCCCAGCTCCTTTGGAGGTCACCACCACTGGCCCCATGCCCTACTCAGGGCTTGACTGCAGTGTAGAAGGAAGTCTCCCTGCTTCTTCCCCTAGAAGGCCAGCACACAGACTGTCTTCCTCTTATCCCGACACACAAAAGAAAAAGAAGCAGCATTGCAAAACCAACCCATCTGGGAGAGTTACAGAATGTGTGCAGTTCTTACCACTCAGGTCTCTGATCCATTTCATTCACTCCTTCATTCATTGGTCTATTAATTAATTTATCCATTCAACAAGCATTTACTGGGCACCTGCTGTAGGGACCTACCTAGGGACTGGGGATACAGCAGTGAACGAGGCAGACACTGATGGGTGCCTGCTCCCAGGGCGAGCATCACTCCCCTGAGAGTCACAGGAAACTCTGCATTTGTGTCCTCTGCTATCTAGATTCCCACTGGGAGGCACTGCCTCAAAGAGCTTGCATTTTAGTCCAGAGGCAGCAGTAGGCAGCCTGAGCCGTTGACCTGGAGCAGCTAGGAGTAGTGCAACCAGGGACAGATGTGCTAGTCCACACCAGAAGTCAGGTCCAAAGGGGCGGGACCGTGCATAGGTCTAAGGGGTGGGGGTGGGGCTGCAAAGTGAGTTGAGGCATTTTTGGAAGAGGTCAGGAGATAAAAGAGTAGGGGCGGGGTGGCTGTTGGGAAGCAAGAGTATCAGGAGCCCATCCTGCTGGGAGCTGACTGAGCTGCAGGAAATCAGGGGTTGAATCATGCAATCCTATTACTTGCCATCCAGTGTGCAGGAAGAGCTCCCCGTGTCTGCTCCAGCCACCAGGCTAGTCACTGTCCCGAGTGAAGAGGTGAAGGGCTGGGCAGGACCTCTGCTTTAAAGCGTAGAAAGGAATTCACCAAACCTCCCCTTCCTAGACCCTAGCCAAAAGTTAAGACCAAGCTGAGCACCCCTTCCCAACATCCCCCACTCCCCGCTTCAAGCTCTTACTATCGTCTATATTTTGCAGTGGATAGTAAGATAAAATAAAGGCAGAAGAACAGTGGCCTCACCCCAAGTGGACAATTAGAATCTCTGAGCAACTCACCTCTTTACTAAACCTTTGTAAATTCCAGGAATGATTCTCTCTGGCCGTCACCTTTTCAGGGGGCACAGATTCAAGTGTGTCAGGGGCCAGGCAGGAAGTGTAAATGAGTGTTGGCAAAGAAAATGGATCCTAGTCTTCCGAGCGAGAGAAAACCTGTGGGATCTGAGGCCACTGGGGAGGTGCTTGTCCTTCGAAGCATGAAACCCAATGGCCAGATCTTCTCGGGGTTTTTGTGTTTGTTTTCAAGAGAAGACAGAAATCCAGATTATAATATGAAACCTCGACATTGTTGAATGTTGACAATACCTCCCTGGAACTTCTATTATAGAAATCAAACGAAACAGAGCTGAGAGCTGCCCGTTTGGCACTCGGCCTTGCAATAGCTTGACAACATCAAAACTGGATCAGTCCTTGGAACTCCTTCCCTTAACAGGTTAAATCCTTCCACAGAGATAGTAATACCTCTAGGATAGTGATAAGACCGCTTTTACCAAATTCTGACGTAGCTTTGAATTTCCATTATCCACTGACTTTGGGAGAGGTGGGAGGGGAGGGGAGGGGTGAGAACAGACACAGAAGCGAGAAGGCAGAAGGCGAGAGCGCTGTGGGGAGGGCCCCTGCTGATGGCCCCTGCTGTATTCGGGGCCTCACTACGTTACTGATACCTTATCTCATTGAATCTTCATAGCCTGTGGCATAGATACTTCCCCTGTTTCCCAGGGGGAGAAACCGTTCCAGAGCTTTTGTATATTCTGTAGAACTGACTATTTCCAGTATATTCTGGAGAACCGGCTGGAGGGCCATCTGGGCCCGTGGCCTCAGGGGAGCTGATGCAGCCAAGCTCTCGCTCTGTGTCTCGCTGGACGCACTCAGTGTTGCGGTGCTGAGCACGCACTGAGCCCCAGGCAGCTGGGGCCGAAGGGATGGAAAGAACCCGGGGATTGTCCACAGTCCCTGCAGCAGCCTGGCTTCGCGCACGAGCGTCTCCCACACATACCTGGCAGGCACTTGCTTTCTGCTCAGCACTGTTCCTGAAAGACTGAAACAATGTAGAAGCAGCTACGGACCCAACTTCTCCCTGCAGAGAGCTTTCAGTCTGATAAAGGAGACCCAGGACCACCAGAGGACATTGGGTTAAGGATGTTGAAAAGCAACCTGTTTCCCAGTGCAAGATGGGGGGTCAGACGTGCCCTCCCACAAAGACAGAACTGGAAGGCGGTTACTCAGAGCTGGGGGAGGCCCCCTGGGTAGGGCTACTGGATGTCTTCTCCAGGAAAGAGGCCTAGAGGAAGGAGCTGGGGGCCAGAGCTGCTCATTCGGCCCCATTCAAATCACACATCTGGAATACTATTCAGTCATAAAAAGGAACAAAATACATACACGCTACAACATAGACGCACCTCAGAAGCTTTATGCCAACTGAAAGAAGCCGGACACACAAGGCTACATATTGAATGATCCCATCAATATCAAATGTGCAGAAAAGTCCAAGTCCAACATAGAGACAGAAAGGAGATTGCTGGTTGCCTGGGGTTGTGGGTAGAAATGGGGTTTAACTGTCCCAGCGGATGAGAGATCTTAGTGGATGATGCCAGTGTTTAATACCAGGTTGTGGTGCTAGCTACACAATTGGTGAAATTATTAGTGGACTTTATGGTATCTAAACTTGTTTAGACTCTCTCTCTCTCTCTCTCTCTCTCTCTCTCTCTCTCTCTCTCTCTCTCTCACACACACACACACACACACACACAGGCCTTTGAGGAAAGCAGAAGCACAGCACCTTTTAATACAAGACCAAAGAGGAAATTAGCTCCAGCCCAGCTAGGCTCTGGGTCCCAGATCTGCCACTATCTTGTCAAACCTGATTGGACAGTTGGACAGTTCGTGGCCTCGAAGGAAGAAGAATGTGGGTGCACTCTACATGATTATGGGCCAGACTTGCACGAAGGAGGCAGGCCGCATCTCAGCCCAATTAGTGAGAAGAGCCCCATCCACCAACAGATCATACCAGAGCTTTCCCTGGACATGCAAACCTACCTTTGGCCGTACTTTTAATCAAGGAAAGGATTGGTATTTTACTGTTTCCACACCCATGGCTACCTGGAGAAGGCCAGGCTGAGTTTGGGAATAAAAGAGTTAAGTCTTTCCCTGAAGAGAGAAATCAGGAACCCAAAGCATGGGTGGTAACCATAGAGATGATGAAATCGCTCACTGGCTTCTGGATGATTTTAGTCTTCGTTCACTTGCTAGCTATGTGACCTTATGTCACATGAACTGAAATCATCATCTCTTAAACCCACTCAGCTTCGGTCTCCTGATCTGTACCACAGGGGTTGCAACCACGCACGTAGATCACTTAGCGCACATCTCACAGAGAAGTGCTCCGTTCATGTACCTTACTCGTTTAACGAATGCACTGTGAGCTTGGACTATGTATCAGGGGCTGAAGGGACATCAGCCGATACAGAAATAAGTAACATAACTTCCTAGTGATGAGTGTTTTGAAAAAAGTAAAACAGTCATGGTGTAGACAGTGACTGCAGGGGTGGGGGATAGGGTGGGCGTTGTGATAACAAAGTCAGAGAAGAGGGGGCCTTTCTGAGACCATGACACTAGAGGAAAATCCTAAATAATGAGAAGAAGGCAGCTCTGCAAGGATTTGGGAGGAACATTCCAGACAGAGAACAGCAAGTACAAAAGCCCTAAAATGAGAATGACTTTGGTTGTAGCCACGACCAGGGTGAGGCAAACACAATGATCACTCTCAGGATCGAGCAAGTACAGGACTAGATCCTGTCTTTATTTGAAATATTTTGGGGTTTTTTTGGCCTTAGTTGTTTTATCGAAGTATAATTAACACAATGTTGTATTAGTTTCAGGTGTATGATGTAGTGATTCAGCGGTTCCCTACGTTACTCACTGCTCATCCCCCAAAGCGTACTCTTTTTTTTAAAATTTAAATTAAATTGAATTAACATGTAGTGTATTATTAGCTTCAGAGGTAGAATTTAGTGATTCGCCAGCCGCATACAACCTCCAGTGCTCATTCCATCACGTGCCCTCCTTAATGCCCATCCCCCCACTACCTCATCCCCCCACCCTCCTTCCTCCAGCAACCCTCAGTTTATTTCTCTGTCAGTAAGAGTCTCTTATGATTTGCTGTCCTCTCGGTTTTCATCTTACTTTATTTTTCCTTCCCTTCCTCTACATTCATCTGTTTTGTTTCTTAAATTCCACAGATGAGTGAAATCATATGGTGTTTGTCTGTCTCTAAAATTTTGCTCTTTTCTTCATCATGGACTTTTTTGCATCAGCGGATCAACGTATTATTTATTGTGATTACTAAGTTTTGGAGCACCCCATAGATTTTGCAAGGCCAGTGCCTCCCTTATCTTCCCCTACTCCCGGGGGCAGAAACCCACTGCGGGCAGAAAGCAGTGGAATAGGGCGCCTGGGTGGCTCAGTGGGTTAAAGCCTCTGCTTTCGGCCCAGGTCATGATCTCAGGGTCCTGGGATCGAGGCTCCGCAGGGAGCCTGCTTCCCCCTCTCTCTCTCTGCCTGCCTCTCTGCCTCCTTGTGATCTCTCTCCCGCTGTGAAATAAATAAATAAAATCTTTAAAAAAAAAAAAAGCAGTGGAATAAAATGGTAGCTGCTGTTGCTGTTGCTGTAAAAGTCAGGATGGGCCTCTGGGCGAGGCCTCTGATTCTGTGGATTTTTTTTTAAAGATTTTATTTACTTATTTAGAGAGAAAGCACGCTCACACAGGGCAAGGGGCAGAGCGAGAGGAGAGATCTCAGGGCCACTCTCCACTGAGTGCAGGGCCTGATGTGGGGCTCAAATCTTACAACCCTGAGATCATGACCTGACCCGAAATCAAGAGTTGGACGCTTAAGCGACTAAAGCACCCAAGGGCTTTAGTGATTCAGTGACTCTGTGATTCGAGCATGAGGTCAGGATTACTGCAAAAATAATCTAATAATCTGTTTTCCTTTTTTCGGAAAAATTAAGACCCTGGATTATACTCTGACGTGTTTGCCAGATTATTCTCTGACTCCCCGATTCCAAGTCCGCCAGTGTCCCCTCTCCCTCCTCCTCTGGGGCTGCATTTGCTAACAGGATGCACCAGAATCTTCCCGCAATCACTCCAGGTGGGGGAAGAATCCTGGGGCTGCCCGCTGTGGGGCCCTTCCAGCCAGTCCGCCCCAGGCCCGGCCCCATGCCAAGGCCGGCATTCCTCTCCAGCCCCCAGGTGACCTCCGTGTTCTGCAGAATTTCTTTGAGATGAAGAAAATATGTATAAATGGCAAAGCTCTAACAAAGTCTCATCTGCTGCCTCTTGCAGGGCCTCTCTGATGCCCTTGGAAGGAAACCTTTCCACCCTCTGTTCTGCCCACCCCCTGGCAGGGCCAGCTTGGGGTGCTCAACAAAACCATGGCCCCTCGAAGGTAGCTTTGCCTTTTCCCTTTGACAGAGCCTCGTGTTGGGGATCTAGGCCACGTCTTGTTTTTGCCTCTGGCCTCATTAATTTTCCCTTGCTTAGGGATTGGAGAGAAGCAGCTTCCTTCCTTCCTGATTTGTAGCAACCTGTATGCAAATAGGCGCCCAGTGGCCTGGCCGGCTGAGATGGCCTATCCTCCTTCCCCTCTCTCATCCAACAGATACATTTTTTGATTGCCTATACGCGTGTCCCTGTGGTGGACACGAATAAACAAGATAGATGTGGCCCCTCTCATACTGAGCTCTCCGTCTGGTCAGGGAGACCCAAGAAGCAATGGCAACGCAGTTGCCCTGATGCGGGAGGTATGGGACACCGTAAATGTCCCTAGATGGGGGGGGGCGGTTGGGGGGGATTCTAGTCTCTCATTCTTTTAAAATATGGAAATGAGGTTCAGAGAAAAAAAAAAAAAGTAGTGTCCTTGGGCACAGGGTCCCAAAGCTCTGGTCTTCTCCTTTCCTGACTCTCGCTCTTTCTACTCCTTTAACTTCCTCCTACTGATCTCTCTGGGGGCCCAGAAAAATCTCTCAAGGGAAAGAAAGGCAGGTGTGTGACATGAAAGCAGAGGGATTTGCTGGGGAGCACTGGGCAGATGGCAGTCCGAGGAAGCGCACTGCCTGAAACACGGGGCTCAGCCCTGGACCACTGCCCCTGGGTGGGGGGGGTGGGCCTGCAGGAGGGACAGGCCTAGACCCGGCTGGGAACTTCCTGAGCCTTCTTACATTTTCTTTGTGTGCTACCTGCCTCACCTCTCCTTTTACCTGTGATGCTTGGTCTGCACAATATCACTTTTCTAGCAGCTGCCCGAGAAGTCAGGGATGGGCGCTGAAAGCAAGGAGTGTGTCCACCCTGAACTGTCAGATAATTCTTTAAACCCATCAATCAAACTATTCCCATTTGCAACTTGCCCTCACCTCCCAAAGGGTCAGCTTTCACAGCTTTCCAGAAAGACCAGAGATGTTTCATAATTTCTGGCTCAATAACACATCTCTGTGCACCGTGGATACCTAAACGAGTGAATCTAGCAACTGCTCCTGTTCAGCCTTATCTTTAGTGGTCTAGTCTTAAGCTGCGCCTCTCCCCCCAAAGCAGTGGTCAACGGGTCTCTTTCAGTGTGAGCTCAGGCAGTTAGGCCTAGAAAAAAAGATCCCCACTAGGAAAAGATAAAGGGCTTTCTTCTCCCTCACCCAGAAGATGGTCATGCCTGACAAGGGAAAGAGGCCAAGGAGTGTCCTCTCCACAGGCAAGGTTACTTAAAGTTACTTAAAGTTTCTCAGAACCTTTCTGGCCTCGAATAATCTTTTTCCTTCCTTAAATTGTTAAGTTCTTGGTGAAGCTGAGAGCAGGTGGCTGGCTGCTTGGAAACCAGGAAGAAGTTTTGGAGATACAGCAGAACTTTTTGACTTCAGAAAGACTTTTGGTTTCCTCATTATCTCAGGCTCTAGAGTGGGGGTCTGGTGATTTCTCCGTGCTGCTGATTGACACAATTCTTCATTTTTAGTCATACACAAGTTCCCACAGTTCAACAGGACCACTGGGAGGCCTGGGTGGCTCAGTCAGTTAAGCGGCTGCCTTCGGCTCAAATCATGATCCTGAGGGCCTGCGATCGAGTCCCACATCAGGCTCTCTGCTCAGCGGGGAGTCTGCTTCTCCCTCTCCCTCTGCAGCTCCCCCGCTTGTGCTCTCTCTCTCTCTCTGTCAATTAAATACAATCTCTAAAAATAAATACGTAAACAGGACCACTTACTTTGCTAGGTTTGGGCAGGGGCGGGGGCCGTCCAAATAGACGGAGAGGTCAGCGTTCAGCCGTGCTGTACAGATTCTTCTCTCACTCCTACCAGGGAAAAGTAAAAATTCCATCTTGTTATGATAGCTCAAGCAATTAACATTCCCAAAAGAAAATCCAAATGCAAAGTGTACCTGCCAACTAGGATCACCTAAGGGGAGGAATGCAGGAATAGCGAATCTCTTAATAAACAACTTGCGTGAACTTTTGTTCTGAGGAAATTAACCTTTAATATATCATTTTGGCAAAATAGTAGTCTGTAAAGCAGAGGCTATTAATCCTGACTGCATGCTAGAATCATCTGGGGGAGTCTTTGAAAAATGCTGATGGATGGGCCCTATTCCAGAGATGATTAGTCCCCGGGGGTCGGCGGGGGGCCTGGGCTGCAGTGGCTGTGAAGGCCCTCCACGTGAGTCTGCTGAGCGCCCAGGGCTGAGAACACTGTCCTAAGTGGACTCTATCCATCTGACTCCAAGCTCAGGTGGACACTCCAATTCAGAAAAGGGAAGAGAAAAAGCAGTATTAGTGGTATTAAACCAGCTCACTGGTCCAGTGCAGATAGACGGGATGGCTCAGTTAGCCCAACCCTCGCCCAGCACGTCTGCAGAAGGAATGGACATGCTTTCTGGACGTTGGTTTTGGTTTCCCTCCGGAATAGTCGCACATTTTCCCTAAACGGCGAGATGAAATAGGCTGTACTTTCCCCGCTGATTCCACAGTCGTGTTATCCATTAATATCCCAGGAAAGTGGGGACTTCTCTGAAGCCTCCAAGGCAGTTCATTGATCTTCCTATTTCTGCATCAGTATCACATGATTTTAATTACAGTAGAGTTGTTATTCCTAATTTAATAATTTTCCTTGATTCCAAAAGTAACAACAGTGAAATGTTCTCCAGAAACAGCCTTTTTTAATAACCGAAGTAGTGAATGCTTAGTAAGCAGCTGCCCTTGGTCAACCACTCGTCCATGGAGCGACTGGTTTCATCTTTACCGGCCTGAATTAGGTCCCATTATTAGCCCCATTTTATGGCAAAGGAACTAAGGCCTAGAGAGATTATATATCTTGCTGGAGCCTACCCAGTTTGTAAATGGTAGAGCTGGGATCCAATATATGCAATGTGACTCTGAAGCTCTTACCAGGCTGTTCAATCTCTGTCTCTCTATGTCTCTCTGTTTCCCTCTCTCTATATATAATATATAATTTTATTATATAGTTATTTTAAATATTATATTAATATCTTAAAATTTTATCTACAATAAATATAAATTAATATAAAATAAAATAATATAATTATTTAATTATATTGTTTATTATATTATTATATAATATAGAGGATAAATTATAACTTTATAATTGATAAAATTATAAATTATATAAACGTATATATATGAAATATATATATGTGTGCAAGACTTCCTACTCTTGAGCCTTGCTGCTATAATGAGCCTCTTCCTTCAGATGTGTTGAGAAAAAAATATGTTGCTAAGTCCTCGTTTAAAAATGTCCAATCCTCTATTTATTAATTATAATTTTTATTTTATGTAATTCATAATAAATTATAAATTTATAATTTTTATTAATTATAATATATTATATTATTAAGTATACATTAATAGTAAATAATTAATATAATGACATTATAATAAATATGACAGTAAGATATAATAAATAATAAATATAATTAAATATATAATTATACTATCTTATGTGCACATGCAAGGTATGTTATGTTTTTAAAGGAAATATTATACGTACTATTTTTGGAGTTAAATTCCCTCCCCTGCCTAACAATGTATCTTGAGCAATATCAAAAGAGTATATAGGGAGCCACTGCTGATCTTACGGATGAGAGGCACATTAGTGGTCACATACTTCAGCTCTTAGAGTGAGATTAACTGGATTCAAGTGCCTGCTCCATTTCACTTCCTACCGCTGTGACATTGGGAAAATTAATTAACCCTCCCTAAGTCAGATTCCTCAATTAAAAAAATATAGATATAATGGGGGCTCCTGGGTGGCTTGGTCAGAGCACAGCCTGCTTGGGATTCGCTCTCTCTCTGTGCCCCTCCCCACAATGCGCACATGCACACGCACATGCTCTTTCTCTAAAAAAAAGATAACAGATATAATGATGATAATATTATCTCTCATATTCTAGCATTTAGCATATTTTAATTGCTTACTTATAGCACACTTAGAAGTTGGGTAACCTTGAGCAAGATATTAAATTTCTCTGTGCCTCAGTTTCCTTTTCTATAAAATGGGGGCTATTAATGGTGCCTAGTTCACAGAGTTGTTGTAAGGATGGAATGAAATGAGATATGATGTGAAAGAGAGCTTGGCACCCAGTAGGTGCTCACTAAATAGTAGTTCCAAGAATTGAAGGAGACGCATTAGGGTTAGCCAGGGTCTAGACAGATATTTCATGTTTATATCAAAGTCTCGTTCTTGTTTAGCCGACTGTCCTAGAATTTTGTCTCTTTCATTGCAGATTTTTAAACTTTTAGACTCGCTTTAATTTTTCTGATTCTGTAAGCTTCCTTTATCATTATTAATTTTATGAAATAGTATTCTGTCTCTTTCTCAGCAAGATTTCCTGCTCCTGAGCCTCACTGCTATAGTGAGACTCTTCCTTTAGATGTGTTTGAGAAAAAAATATGTTGCTAAGTCCTCATTTAAAAATGTACGATCCTCAATTTATTAAATCTTCTGTACTGTAGTTAATTTTTTAAATCTGTGGGATCTAACCGTTTCTGAGTGTTAAAACTTCTTCTAAAAATGGTGGTTTTATCTTTCTCCCCTAGTTGCATCAGTCATGACTTTCTCTATGTTAAGGCTAAATAGTCAGATGTATACATGCTTATAATCATTATGTCTTTTTGGGTCTATTATACTTGTACCATTTTATGACATCATTATTTTTCCCGTAATCTGTTTTGGTTTTTTTTTTTTTGAGGGGGGAAGGGGAATCAAGAGTTTGAAATCTATTTTGCCTAAAATTAAACTGCAACTCCAGGTTTCCTGAGCCCTTATCTTCTGATGTGTTCCTCCCTGTCACCTTATCTTATACCTTTTAAAATTCTCCATGTCTTCTCCCCAAATGAGTCAAGTCTCTCACACAATTTCACATCCCTGTGACCCAGCCTTCTCTCCCAGAATGTTGCATTTCTCTAGCCGTAGTCACGCATTGTCATGGACACGCACTTTGTTTTTTAATTTTTGCCATTATTTAGTTAGGTGGCGATAAAATTAAAGTTATTTACTTACCTGTTTCTCACGTGACACTGTTTCTTCCTCGAAATATCTATCATTCTTTTCATACTGTGGCATTTCTAATTCCTCCCCTGCGTTTCTGAGACCATCTATAATCTGAATTTGATATTTGTTTTGCTGGTCCTTTAACTCTGCTTCCTCTGCCGTCCTCGGCCTTTCAGTTTGTCATCTGTATTTTATAGTGTTTGCATTTCTCGGATGTCTCATTGTTTTTTTCTTGTGAGCTCATATTCCCTTGTGCCTGCTGGCCACTCTGGCTGACCCACCATGTATCTCCCGGGGAGGGATGAAGACCTGAGCACTGTCTTCTTCTCCAGATGAGTGGAAAGGGGGAGCCCTGGGTAGGCTCAACCGCTCCACATTAATGCACCCCCAAGGGCCCCCTGCCCCCTGGCAGTCCCACTCTTTGGACAATCTCTAAACCACTGTATCCAGGCACAGATCTTTTGCAGGGGTGGTATCCTAATTTGTCATTTCCTAGTTATAGATTGAGGGGAGAAGCAAGGTCATGAGCGGGGGTCAAACACCCACCTCACCTGTCATTATCAGAAGATGCGGTAGAGGACAGGAGGGCCCTCTCCAATTGACCTTCTATGGGCATTACCATCCTCCTGCTGTTCACCCACGGAGGGCAATGTCGGGGAGAGGAAATGGCAAGGGAGAGTGTGCTCCTTCAGCCATTCCCTCACCTTACGGCTCCTGACATTGTAATGGGAGGCAGCAGAACAGAGAGACAAGAGCCCTGAGTCTGGAGCCAGGCTGCCTGGGTCTAAATCCTGGCTCGGCCCTTATTAGCTCTGCGACATTTGGCACACGACTTATCTTCACCCTGCCTCAGTTTGCTCATCTGTGAAATGGAGATAGGAATTCCTACCCATAGAATTGTTCAGGGGATTAAATGAGCTAATACGTACGCAAGATTTAGGAGAGTGCCTGGCAAACAATAAACGCTTTGTATTACTTTTATTAGTGTTAGGCTTCCAAAGCCCCTTTCCCTCCCCTACAAAGACAAGGAATTGAGTTGCTTGTCTCATTATTATGAACTATGGAAGTTCTTTATATATTCCGGCTATACATACTTTGGCAAACAGACATACTGTGAATATTTTCTCCCAATCCACTGTTTTTTTAACAGCATCTTTGGAAGAACAGAGTTTTAAATTTTGATGAAGTCCAATTTCTCTCTCCCCCTGCCCCCCCCTTTTTTTTAATGATTCATGATTTTTGTGTTTTATCTAAGAAAACTTTGTCTAGGGGATGCCTGGCTGGCTCAGTCAGTGCAGCATGCAACTTTTGATCTTGGGGTCATGAGTTCAAGCTCCACATGGGTCACAGAGATTACTTAAAAATAAAATCTTAAAAAAAAAAAAAGAAACTTTGTCCAGGCAAAGATTGCAAGAATTTCTCCTATGTTTTCTTTTAGAAGATTTATAGTTTTGGCTTTTACATGTAAGTCTATTATCTATTTTGTGTTAATTTTTGTGTATAGCAAGACATAAATGTTGATGTATAAAGAGTGTGAGAGAAGGAATTTCAACAACACAATTTATTGAAAAAGACTGTTCTTTCCTTATTTGCTTTACCTTGGCACCTCTACCAAAAACCAATTGACTATATATGTAAAGTTCTACTTCCGGGCTCTCTCTTGTATTCCATTAGTTTATTTATTGTTTGGGTTTTTTTTGGGTAATCTTCTGGGAAGCAGCATTTTCTTTCAGGAGTTGTTAAAAATCCCATAGCTGTGAGCAACTTCACTGACTTAGGACTTGTCTTTCTGGTAGGAGAACAGTGGGATGAGTCTCCACACTTCTATTTGATCCCGACTTTGGGGGAAGGCAGCCATTTTGGAGGAGGTCTGGCTAAGGAGATGCTAGTGGTTGGTCTTGTTGGTTGGCGGATCTTCCCCCACATCCCCCCCATCCCACTCTTGTTCTGCAGCCGCCCTGAAGACATAACTTGTCCAGGACGGAAGCAGTGTCAAGTCAACAAGAGGATCTACTTACCCAGTGTTCTCTGTGACTTTATTAAGCTCTTACAGAGCAATGTGTCCCGAATGTACTATCCCACAACCCACCCCAGCTCTCCGCTGCCAAAATGGTGGGACCCTCAGAATTTTGTCCCCTAGCAGTACCAGCAATGCTCACCAACTCAAATGTTAATGCTTTCAATCCCAGCACCACTTTTCAATTTGGTATAGATTAAATCATAACCAGCCAATTTTCCTAGTATGTATGAGATGGGGACATTCTCTATTTGGGGATATTTTTATTTATTTTAATGAGTATGAGCTAGAAGGGAACTTGTAAATTTGCACTGAAATGACCAGTTTCCCAAAATGTTTATCTGATGTATTTTCAACAAGCTGTTTCTTAACTTTCTTGTCCATTCTACTTTTTTAAAATATTTTATTTATTTATTCGACAGAGAGAGACACAGTGAGAGAGGGAACACAAGCAGGGAGAGTAGGAGAGGGAGAAGCAGGCTTCCCACTGAGCAGGGAGCCTGATGAGGGGCTCGATCCCAGGACCCTGGGATCATGACCTGAGCCCAAGCCAGACATTTAATGACTGAGCCACCCAGACACCCCTGTCCATTCTGTTTTTAATGTGAGCATAGGTCAGCTCAGACCATCCCTCGCTTGTTGTTTTGGCTTTTTTTTTCTATTGGCACAATTTCTTTAATTCCAAATTCAATGGGAAGTTCAATGTCCGTTCCAATTATGTTTGCAGATTCCCAGCGAGTTTATTGACCCCCAGTCATTTCTGGTTTTGAGTTCAAGCTCCAGCTCCCTCACATTGATGGTTTAATTTACATTCCACCTCCTGAAGCCAGGCTCTCTTCTCTACTCTGTAACACAGCTCCTTTTCTGTGATTCTTTGCCCCACAACTGTTCCTCCCAAAACTTCCCACAGGCATTTGTTTTTTGTATATGGTCCAGTTGTCAGAGGTTTGAGGTGAAGGAAGAGCTGGGGGTAGGCACTCCACTCCCTGCTCCTGAAGGTTCCAGCTCCTTTCCTCTTTGAATCCCTCCAGCTCAATTCCCTTTATTCTAGCAGACACGATAATGACAGCTGTATTTGCAGAATTTACTGTGTGCCAGGCACTTCTAAACCACGGTACATACAGCATTAATCATGTCATCTTTGATGCAACCTTGTGAAGAAGCTATTATGATTAGCCACATATTACAAATAAAAAAATGTAATCATATCCAATCTGCTCTGCTTAAAAAGGGACCATTAGAAAAACCAGCAGAGGGGGCACCTGGGTGGCTCAGTGGGTTAAAAGCCTCTGCCTTCGGCTCAGGTCATGATCTCAGAGTCCTGGGATCGAGGCCCTCATCGGGCTCTCTGCTCAGCAAGGAGCCTGCTTCCTCCTCTCTCTCTGCCAGTCTCTCAGCCTACTTGTGATCTCTCTCTCTCTGTGTCAAATAAATAAATAAAATCTTAAAAAAAAAAAAGAAAAGAAAAACCAGCAGAGGTTTTAAATTTTTGTTTATTCCTTCTTTCTCCCCACTTATTTCTACGAGGTAAACTGAGCAATACGGCAATGCATTTTGCCAAAGATATGAATAATGCCAGCTCTTTTGAGGGGGCAAATGTAGGCATAGTCAGTGAAGTTTTAGATAACTACAGGACATCAGTAGGGTTCATTCTGCTTGCAAAATTTAGTGTGATTTAAAGTCCCCATTTTATAACTTGTAGAAACCAATGATCTTCCCCAAGTTTTTGCAATAGTTTGAGGAACTTACCTGCTCATGGTTAGCTCTGTTCTGGTTCATGTTTCTGCTGAATAAGTTTAAATAATGGATCATCCATGACAACACATAGACCTAGCTATGAACACAGCTCCTGTCCTCTACTCCCTTCTCCACTCCCCACCACACACAGGCTTTTCATTTGAGGAGCAAAGGATGCTGAGAACTTGGAGAAATGGGGGCGTTGATGTCAAAACAATACTAACAGGGGTACCTGGGTGGCTCAGTCGGTTAAGCATCAGCCTTTGGCTCAGGTCATGATCTCAGGGTCCTGGGAACGAGCCCCATCTGGGGCTCCCTGCTCAGCAAGGGGTCTGTTTCTCCTTCTCCCTCTGCCTCTCCCCACCCCTGCTCATGAATGCTTGCTCTCTCTCAAATAAATAAATAAAACAGTTTTAAAAAAATAGAATACTAACAACTCAAATTTGAATATTGGGTATCTTCCTCAAAGTCCATTTAGCTCTCCCAGCCCTGGGGATTTTACATATCACTTGTTTCTGCTTTTTCTGTCTTCCTTACTCATTTCTGTCTTCTTCTCATGGGACTCTAAAATAATTCCTTGTGTTCTCATAAAGCAATTGAATTCCCTTTTTGCATCTCATGACTAGGCTTTGTGACCTGAGAACCAACTTCATCTATCTAAGTGGACTATGAAATGTTTTTTAAACAAAGTGCTCCCTCCCTAAGATAAATCCTTGGGCCACTTGTTTTGATCATCTGAAGAATGATCTTTAGGACTTGCCCATGTCTGTTATAGGAAAATAAAGATTTGATAACTTCAGACAAATTTCTCACTCTTGAGTCACAGCATGGGTCCCTGTGCTCTGCTCTAGCAGCCTTACCCACAGGCCATAGAGGCTGTCCCTAAGTTTTCTTATTTAGGGCATATCTGTTGTTCTCTAATCAGGTGAGCATTATGACTAGACCTTGTCCATGGGGCCTAAGTGGGAGGTGAGAACAGTGGGAGCTTTTACTTAACTTATGCAACTTTTAATTTCCTATATTATAAAGCTAAAATTCCAAATATAATATGTATAATAATATAATATAATGCAATATAATCTGTGAATATACATTAGTATTCTGAAAATAGCTATAATCTGAAAAGCTATTTTAGTGGGGCTGAAGGAAAAGCCCAGAAAAGTTCTATGTCTGTACATTATTTGGTATGTTACATACACTATGTGTATAAACACTGTCCAGCAAATTATATAGGTAGGAAAGATTTGGATAATTTAAAAAATGATATTGGAAAAGTTGGCTAGCCATTTAGAAAAAAGTATACTTCCATATATGGATGAACATTTACATAATCTCAAAGTAAGAAAATCTTTCCTAATGATGACATTAAAGACACTAAAATACAGTTGACTGACACATCAAAGCAATGCTCAAGGGGCCTTAAGGAGCCTGCAAAGGGAATGAGCTTCACCTCAGGTTGGGAACATTCTGGAGAGTGAAGGCATGGCCACAGGATGGGCCTTGACAAGGTCAAGGAAGAGAGTGAAGACAAAATTCACAAATGCATGCGTGCACACACAGACTTCTGAAGGCAAACAATAGGGCATCAATGTGCATTTGTAAGTATGGGGGGCAGAGTATACAGGGAACCCAAAGACACAAGGAGGAGTGTAAAGGAGTCTCACTGACTCTGCTGAGAGTTGAACAGGAGACGCAGAGAACACATCCCAGGGAGCAGTAGGGGCTTTCAGATAGCCCATGCCTTGTCGCACTTCCCACAGAAAAGAGAGCACGTGACCTCTGTGGAAAAAAAGAGATAAAAGATACCATCATAAATCAATGCAATGAGATAAAACAAGGAAGCCAGAAGAGCTAAGAAAAGAAAGCAAGGACATAATCGCATTTTTCAGTGACTACACATCATAGAAGGCGCACACAGAGCATAATTTATGCAATAGGCAACTTAATGTGGGATATGAAGAAAAAAGCATAAGAAAATCACATGAACTTTAGATTAAAACACAGAGTGATAAGAGCAATTAGAAGAAGAAGGAAGACAGGCAGTGAAGAGCTGGCATAGCTTTTTGACGGACGCTACTGGTTGTTGACCCAAATGGCCATTTCCAACCTCTTCTCTAAGAAAGCTAAATACTCAATATCTCAACCTTTCCAGGAAGACACACAGTCTTCTGACTTGAAAACGTTGTTGAAACTACTGTAAGTGAAAAATGTTGCAAAACTGTGCAGAAAAGGAATTATCATATATGTGTGTTGCAGGCGGAATTTGTACACCACCTGCCAATTCCTATGCCAAAGCCCTAATCCCCAGGATTTCAGGATGTGGCTATATTTGGAGGAAAGATCTTTAAAGAGGTAATTAAAGGTAAATGAGGTCTTGAGAATGGACTTTAGTCCAATATGACTAGTGTCTTTGTTAAAAGGGAAACGAGGACATAGACACACACAAGTTAAGGTCGTGGGAAGACAGAAGTAGAAGATGACCATTTGCAAGCCAAGGAGAGAGGCCTCAGGAGAAACTAGCCCCGCTGGCACCTTGATTTCAGACTTCTAGCTTCCAGAACTGTGAGAAAATTCACTTCTGTTATTTAAGTCACCCAGTCCGTGGTGCTTGCTTATGGTAGCCCTAGCAAACTAGTACAGCGTGTGTAGGCAACAGCACTGGAAAAAAAATCCATCAGACTCTTGCTGAGGTTATTTCCGAAGAGGTGGTTCTAGAAGGGATTTTAATTATACATTTGACTTTGTAGACTTTTACTTGAACATATCCCACCAAGCACAATTTCTTTCTTAACGGAAATAGGGAACTGTAAAAAATTAGGTAAGATAAAAGAAAGAAAAAAAACCCCTAAAACGCATAGTAATTGACATGTCTCTGTGTGCATCTGCGAAGTCTCCTCCGAGCTGTCAATACTTCAGTTCTCCCAAGTACAGATTGTTCCATACCGTTTAGCACGTCCATGAGATAAAAGCTTAGGCCGGGGGTTACAGGCACCCACCCAGTGTTGATAGTGTTATCAGGCAAGAATTGAGTCATGTGTCCCCACAAAGGAGACATTGTAAGCATTCGTATGATTCAAACCCTGGCTGGGTCTGTAATGGTCTCTCTCTCCACCAGCCCTGAGCACCCCCGGAAGTGTGAGCAAAGGCGATTTTATGGGGCCAGGATCAAACTGTATATCTCACCTGGCCTGCTTCATCTGTTTACATACCTGTCTGTTCTCTGTGGATGTTTACAATCCCACCCCCAGTGTAAACAGAGAGAGCCTGCGGGGGTGGGGGGTGGGGGGAGAGGTGGGGCTTGTGGAATTAGGCCCTCTTCTTGCCCCCCTCCCTGACCCTGGCTTTGAGCAAAACCAAAGGAGTTATCCCTGTGACAAGCTGTGGAAAACTCAGTCTCAGCGACCTAGTGGTTTTGTCTGGGCACAAGAATTGGGGGTAGGAGGGGTTTACTCCAGGCTGTAGAGAAGTCTGTACTTTGCTCCCCGAACGTGTCCCGAACACTCACTCTGTGTGAGTCAGTTATGTTAAGTGTGTCTCGTTTATTATTTCATTGAAGCATTACAGCAGCCCTCTGAAGTAGATTCTGTTACTGTCTCCATTTTGGTAAGTGGAGCAGCTGAGCCTGAAAGAAGGTGAAGTTGGTCAAATCGCTCAGCTAGGAGTGGAGGAGGCAAGATTTTGAGGGTGTGTTTTCTGGCTCGGAGGCCAATGTCTTAAATGCTACACCTTGTATAAGAAGGCTTGGCGTCAAGTTCTAATGCAGCTGATGGCTAGATGAATGACTTTGACAAATCCTTTTCTGTCTCAGCCTAATTATCCTCCTTGGTAGAGAGAGGTCTTCACTTAGGTACCCTCCAGGAGCGTTTGAGCTTAGACCTGCCAGGCGTGGCCTCTTACTACCATTTTGGTAAGTGGTCTGGTTGGAAGACTTCAACAACAGATGGGAGCTTGGCTTAGCTTTGAGAAGGTACCTATCTCCAGAGGACAGAAGTTGTTGCCAGGAAAAATGTGGTACTTTCTCTGTGAGGTCTACCCTGAGGTATGACTCACTCAGAGCCAGGCTATGCTGTGAGATCTTGGGGAACTTTTAGGACCCTGCATGCCTCCTCTTCCTTCCCTGTCCCTACTTCTGCATCCACTCTCTCCCTATGGCCATTTCCCAGCACTGCCCTGTCCCTCAGAGGAGACAGCAGATGCTGAAAGATTGACAGTTGCACTTACGAACCAATCCGATACATCTTCCCAGGCCAACCTGCAACTCCGGGTATTGGGACCAGGGAATTTGTGAAGAGTAGAACCCCGGCTAATCCCCACCCCGCCTGACGCTTCACAACTTTCCATGACCTCATTAATTCTTTTAGCCAAGCTTTTTCTAAAAGCCTCTTTCTCACAGTACTCTAAGGCAGGCCTTCCTTGGAGGAAGGGT
Organism: Ailurus styani; assembly: GCA_002007465.1. Lineage (NCBI taxonomy): Eukaryota > Metazoa > Chordata > Mammalia > Carnivora > Ailuridae > Ailurus > Ailurus styani. The sequence continues at coordinate 4,310,169 of LNAC01000070.1, read as the reverse complement.
TGTAGCTGGTTTTCTTCAAGGTTTCCACACCCCAGCATCACTCCCACCTGAAACTTTTCTCCAATGCAGGCCAAAACCTACCGGGGAAGGTAATAGAATTCAGGGGCCTAGAGTTGACCTTTCCTGAATCTAGAGTTCTGTGTGCAGCATTTAGAACAAGAGAAGTCCCAGAGATAAGGCCAGAAGCCTGGATGAAGTGTATTCAGTTCAGGTCCTTTCAGGGCAGAGGGAGTGAGACATGGCCAAAGCTGTCAGGACAGGAATCACAGGGATCACAGGGATCACTGTGATGGACCCTCGGTCTCCAGATGGGAAACTGAGACCCAGAGAAGGGGAGGGACCTATGAATCAGTGACAAAGCTAGGTTTCTAAATGTCATTACAAGGTCATTTCCGCTGCAGCACAGCAGCATTTGGAAGCTGCCTCTTCTTCCTCTGTATCTACCTGCACAGCTTAGGAAAGCCTCTGCCTGGTGGATCTGGGGAAGGTTTTGGTTTCCAGCCTCAATCTCTGGGGTGCGCACAGGCAGGGCCTTTCAGAACCCATGTTATACTTTCTTCATGCTGCCCTTTTAATTCAGAACTTTTATTAAAGAAAAAACTTTTTTGAGAGCTATCAGTGCTTAGGCAACAACCCATACAACCTAGTTAAATTACTGAATACAATTTTCTTTTTAATGAGTGGTTATCATACCTTTGGAGAAGCATGTGACTTTACTCTTTGCTTTCCAAACTTCGAAGACACCCTTTGACGACAGCCAAAAGGACAAATCCTGTTTGCTGACTTGACAACTGTCCAAGGTCTGGCCCCACCTACATTTCTAGTCTTATCTCACAGTCTTCACCCACCAAGCTATGCTTGTCCAAGCTGACCTTCATTCTTCTCCATGGATATGCCCAGCCTTATCCCAACCCTGAATTTTTTGCTCACAGGATAGCCCCCTTCTTCACATCTCTAAATTGTTCATACTCTTCAAGGCCCAGCTGGAAAGTCCCTCCTCCCTGAAACCTGTCTTCAAATTGGAAGTGACCTGTTGCCCACTTCAGAGCTCCCATTGGACCTTATCAATTCTTTTCTTAAAACACATACCAATTCCTACCTCGCAGCATAGTTATCTGATAATGTACCAACTAAAAAGCAGGATTCGAGTCACATGGAACATCTTTCGTGTCCCACAGCACCTAGGACATATTAATGATTGATGGAACTCAGGGTACTTGAGTACAGAGCATGAGTAATAAACTCATTGAACACAGTTCCAGAGACTCTGGAGCATGAAGTGTAAGAATGGAACACAGAGATAAAAGAGAACAGAGTTACTCAAGGGCACATTTATGGTGGTGTGGAAATCAATTACCTTAGGCTAGAGATTCAGTGGAGGGCACATAGGTAAGGAAGGATAAGAAGGGAGAACATATAAGAATTTTGGTTGTGGGAAAGAATTGCATCCTACCCACCCAGCTGAAGGGAACTAAAGGGCAAGATAATGGTAGTACATGAGCTCTCCACCCTCTCCTGAAAATCTCACTCATGGAAGACCCAAATGTGGGGGCCTCCAATCAGATGGGGGCCACCAAATGTAGGGTGTCCCAAATGGGTGGGGGCTAGTGGTTCAGACAGTGAAAGAATTCATCCAGGGCAGAACACAAGAGATAGAAGTTTACTGAATGTATCACTAGGGAGAGGCGGACAGGACAGCAAAGGAGAGACTGCCGTGAGATGGTGGTGTGGGGCCACAGTTATAGGGTGGAGAGAGGGAGTATGGGAAGGCATGGTATTTTCCTTTTTTTGGTAATCTTAGGAACTGTACCTGGTTGTAATTGTTCAGTTAGGGTCTACGGCTATTTAGAAGTGGGTCGCTTAAGGAGTCTGTTGGTCATGTTGGTTTGTTGGTCTGTTGGTCACCATTCTGCCTGGTGGTCACTGTGGGCCCTTTTGCCTTGCTCAAGTTCCCACTGCCCAAGCCTGCTGCCTAAGAGTGGCCTCTCTACCAAATATGTGGCAAAATTCTTGCTTTGCTTTCCTGATGGTTTCATGGTGGAGAGAAAGTTGGGGGATAAATCCATTAGAGAAGCAAGGGTAGAGAAGCAGAGTGTTTGTGTGGGTACAGAACGGTGGTAAGTGTATCCGTTGTTTGCCCCTGCGATCGCATGGCTGACTGGGAGCTGTGACTGGCACTACCCAGCATCACGAGAGACAATCCTACTAAATATCGCTAGCCTGGAAAAAGATCAAAATTCAAAATCTGAAGTATGGTTTCTACCAAATGTGTATTGCTTTCTCACCATCCTAATGTCAAAAGATTGTGAGTCAAAACATTGTAAGTTGAGGGCTGTCTGTACTGGACTCTCCAGCCTTGATAGTGGAAGAAGGCAAGGAGGAAGGCCTGAAATGGGTTGATGTATGAGTTTTCTTTTTCTTTCTTTCTTTTTCTTTTTCTTTTCTAAAAATGATTCCTCTATTTATTTTAGAGAGAGAGCATGCCTCGACAAGTTGGGGGGTGGGGACAGAGGGAGAGAGAGAATCTCAAGAAGACTCCCCTCTAAGGGCACAGCCTGACACAGGACTCGATCCCATGACCCTGAGATCATGACCTGAGCCAAAATCAAGATTCGGATACTTCACTGACTGAGCCACACAGGCATCATTCATGTTTGAGTTTTCTATGGCTGCTGCAGCCATCTTCCTTCTGGACGCTCTAAAGAAGAATCCATTTCCTTGCTTTTTCTAGTTCTGGGGCCACCTGCATTCTCTGGCTCATGGTCCCTTCCTCCATCTTTAAAGCCAGCAATGTAGCATCTTTAAATCTTTTCTGCCTCTCTGTTCCACATTTTAAAAAACCTTTGTAATTACAGTAGGATCATCTGGATAATCTAGAGTAATCTTCTCATTTTAAGATCTGCTGTTTAGCAAGCTTCATTCCATGTGCAACCTTAATTACTCTTTGCCAAAAAATATAACATATTTACATGTAAGATAACATATCCCTCCTAATCCAGGGATTACGATATGGACATCTTGGGGATGGGGAGCTTATCCTGCCTATCAGTTAGCAAATATTATCTGTCATGAAAACAAGGAGAAAGTATCCTTATCCTTATTTTCCTTTTATCATTCTTATCAAGCACAAAGTTCTTTAGATCGAAAAGAGAATAAATAGCTCAAGGTGGGTGAAGCAGCAATATATGCTCTGGGCTCTCAGATTGGAATGGAATTCACTCCAAAATACTGAGAACTTAGGAATGCGATTTCCAAATTGCTCATGGAGAGTTTGAGGGACTTACAGAGAATAGTGAACACATTAAAAGATTAGAAATGTACTGATTTTTAAAAGGGAGACTATAGATTCCTTAAACTATAGGTAAATGAGTTCAACATTGCTTCTGGAAGTAACTTTGGATGAAACATTTAGGTCCACAAGCACTTAAAAGGGTCTATTGCAATTATGAAACTACATGGGTTCACTGAGAACAAATCACATCAGATAAATCTTATTTCCTCCACTGATACGGTTTCTCCATGGTAGATCTAGAGGGAATACAGGCGTTGTGCATCACCAGACTATAAGAACCTCTAGGACATTTTCTACAGCAGAAACCATCTATGGTTTGAGGGACTTGGGTGGCTCGGTTAATTAAACATCCAGCTCTTGACTGGCTCAGGTCATGATCTCACCATCATGAGCTAGAGCTCCACAATGAGCTCTCTACTCAGCATGGAGTCTGCTTGGGATTCTCTCTCCCCCCCCTCTCTCTGCCCCTCCCACAGCTCTCTTTCTTAAAATAAAAAAAAAGGTCTTAAAGAAAAAGAAGCCCTATATGGTTCATGTGTATATCTTCAGTGGTGTGCTGGAGTTGGCTCATGCTGGCTCACAAGAGCTGATCATACACATGTCCTCCCAACTCCTTATTCAGTGACATCACATTGATAGTTTGGTATCTGCCATTTGGGAAGTACTTATGTGATGGAAATGAGCAAATGCTACATAGTCCAGCACAACCCTGCCTGAACTCTAGGTGTCTACTACTGCCAAGACACAGCAGGTACCCACTACTGTTGTCTGAAGGAATAAATAACTTGAACAAGAAACTCAACAAAGTCTCTCATAGTAAGGCTGTGGTCAATAAAGAGATGCCTTAACTGGATGGTAGTGTAACAAATGTCAAAAGGGAAAAAGAAAGAAAGAGAAGGAAGGAAAAAAGAGAGAGAGAGAGGGAGGAAGGAAGGAAGGAAGGCAGGCAGGCAGGCAGAGGGAGAAAGAAAGAAGATATGTCACATCAGAGGGAATTTTCTAAGAGTGGAATAAAGAGCTCTGCCCATTGTCCTGTGAGTCTTGAGTAATCTTTGTACCAAATGAGGGAATGAGTATGTTGCATGATACAAAGATGTCTTCATCATCCGGAATGATGAGTTCCACCTAGAAGGATGAAATTTCACTGGGCAAGTGTAAGGATTTAGTGAGACAACTAAAATAGTAAAACACATCATGCAAGTTAGGATGGAGTAGAGGGAGAACATAGCTTAGCAGCGTGAAATGTGAAATCTCATTTCTCCCAACTGGTCAGATGATGACTAGAGCATTGTGCCCAGAGATCAAAGCAGTACTTAGTTGAGCACTGAGAGAAGAATGACTTGAATCATGGGAGATACAAAACTTGTCATGTGAGACATGACAGAATGAATTTGGAGGTTTTCATTGGAGAAGAAAAGGCTCAAAGGAATATGAGGTTGACACCAAATATTTGGATGACTGTTACATAGACAGTGGCATCACACTGCCCAACTCCTTACAGTATAGTCATGTGAACAGCAAGCCCACACAGCCAGAAGTGCTACTCCTTCATGTGGGCAAGGGCTTGCTATTCCAAAGAGTTGAAGCCCCCAAGAGTTGTATTTCAGCTTAATTTCAGCAAGAACTTCAGAACTCCTAAAGGGTATTTTCTCTTGCCTTGGAAAGACTCAAAGCAGAGGCTGGATGGGTACATGTCTTGGAGGTGCAGTAGGGGGTTCTGTCAACAGAATAACAGAAGGAGAGTTTTATTGGATGACCTTTCACATTTTTTCCAATTCTGAGACACTAATCCCGGAGATGAAAATTACCATTTATCATGGTGCATGGGTGGCTCAGTGGGTTGAGTGTCTACTTAGGTTGTGATCTCAGGGTTGTGAGAGCAAGCCCTGTGTTGGGCTCTGCAGTGAGCTCAGAGTCTGGTTGGCATTCTCTGCCTCTCCCTCTGCCTCTCCTGCTCCTGCACATGCTTGCTCTCTCTCTCTCTAAAATAAATGAATGAATGAATACATACATACATACATACATACATACATACATACATACATACATAATTAAAAGTATTTAAAAAATAAAAATAGGGGCGTCTGGGAGGCTTGGTCAGTTAAGCATCTGCCTTTGGCTTGGGTCATGAACCCAGGTTCCTGGGATTGAGCCCCTCAACAGGCTTCTTGCTCAATGGGGAGTCTCCTTCTCCCTCTCCTTGTGCCCCCACCTCCCTGCTCATGCTCTCTGTCTCTCTTGCAAATAAATAAAGTCTTAAAAATAAGGGTGCCTGGGACACTTGGGTGGCTCAGTAGGTTAAACATGTACTTTCAGCACAGGTCATGATCCCAGGGTCCTGGGATTGAGCCCCACATTGGGCTTCCTGCTCTGCAAGGAGTCTGCTTCTCCTTCTGTTCCTCCTCCCACTCACTCGATCTCTCTCTCAAATAAATAAAGTCTTTTTAAAAAATCTTAAAAATAAAAATTAAATAAATAAGAAAAGTACCATTTATGGAGCTTTTACTTGTGCTAGGCATTGTGTTAGGTACTTTAGATACCTGATTTAATTTAATCTTCATAACCACCCAAAAAATGGATGTGATTATTTTTAATACACAGGTGAAGAAATTGAGACTCAGATTATTTGTCCATGGTCATCCAATTATTAAGTAGTTTAGCCAGGGATTGTCCCTGGGAGTATATGACTCCTTGATTCTTCCTGGAGCCCTGAGGATTGGAAGGAAAGCTCACCCACTCCGTGACTACTGGGTAGCAGGGCGATCAGGATTGATACCAATATTACAGTCAGGGGACTTGTGGGAGGAAGCTCACTGGAGGGAACATGGGACACAACTATAGGTGCTATTGGCTGGCCTGGGAGATCGTGTCTTGTCAGCAAGATTTCATACCTTTCAAGAGCTGATTTTGCTGGACCAGACTCTTACTTTGCTCTGTCTCTTGCACTGTCAACATAAATTCACAAGGCCTCGATGAAAATGAAGATGCTCACAGAAACACAATCTCTGACCAAAAGCTCACTCATTGGATCCAAGGATATGAGTCAGGAGTATTTTGCTTCAATGCTGAAGACACTGAAATTTGAGTCTTGATGATGACTCTGTGGGCTCATAACCAGCCCCAGGATTGCTTGCATGGAGCCATTGGAAGTCTGGAGCAAGTTCCTGGGAGCCGCCATGTAGCCGACAAACTAGGAAGCATGATCTTTGACTCATCCACCCATTACACAACTAATCAGCACTGTGAGACTTGGGTGTTCACCGTGTGTCACCACACGCTGGAGCCACACCTCTCCATTGCTGGTATAGCTTGCCTGGCTAGCCTTTGAAGCATCAGAAGATGTTTGTTGACTTGGAACAATCAGTGCCTTTTCTATTACCTAATGAGCTGCATCAAGACTGACATTCCTACTTGCCAGTCATTTTTCAGTGTGAGAATTTGGTTGTGGGCTCATGTCTCTTGGGCAATTACTGTGGATTTCTCTGGAACCACCCCTGTTGACATGACTTGTACTCATGCCTAGGATTAAAGTCTACTCATTATCAGAGGGCAAACACCTGTCCTCACAATGAACACAGCTAACATTACATTTGGGGCACAACTTATTTGGGGCCTTGCTATTTTTCTGTCCGAAGTATCTCCCTGCCATCCAGGAACTCTAGACCCCACCATTATTCTGTTCAACTCCCTCCCTTCCTCCCCCATTCTTCCCACATCAGAGAATTTACCTCAGAATCATAAAAATTAATACTGCAGATAAGGAAACAAAGCACAGGAAGGCTCCTTCTACACCAAATAGAAAGTGAAATGATCTTTTCATCCAATTACCATGCCTCCTCACATGAAGAACTGTTGTGATATGTGGCAGGAATGATAGGAAAGGTGGTACATATCTTTATTTTTCTAGAAGACTCTAATATTGCATTGGAATTCATCATGCTCAGAATTTTGTGGAAACGGCAAAGTGAAATGTTGAGAATGATTAAAGCAAAGCTCTAGTTACACACTAGGTAACAGCCCATGGTGAGTTCTGAACCCCAGCTCTGGCTCCTCTTTAGATGATTCTTGTGATGACCCTAAAGCAGAGGGGCAGGTGGGGTCTAATTCTCTGTAGGCAGCCCATGTCTCCCCACCACACACAGTATGCCCTGCACAAGGAGTTCTGCCTCTTTCTTTCTTCCTTTCTTTATTTTAAAATATTTTATTTATTTATTTATTTATTCATTCATTCATTCATTCATTTAAGGGAGTAAGAGAGAGAGCGCATGCACATGTGAGCAGGGGAAGGGGTGGGGTGGGGAGAGAATCTCAAGTAGACTCTGGTGCTGAGTGTGGAGCCTGATGTGGGGCTTGATCTCACAACCCTGAGATCATGGCCTGAGCAGAAACTAAAGTCAGACACAACCCACTGACCCTCCCAGGGGTCCTCCCAAGGTCCTGCCTTTTTCTGCAGGATCCAACTGCTATGTGTCATTTTTCTGCACATGCTTGAAGGTACAGTACTTGGATGCTGAGTCTGGGAATAACTGAGTGAGGCTTTTGCCCTGAATTTCTTACCCAAGGACTCTGAGTGTACATTTCCTGGGACTCCTCTCTTCAAGTGACTGTATTCATTATAAATTGTGGTGGCAAAAAGGGGTTTTAAAGGCTCTATGGCCAGAGGAGTCCCTTCCTCCTTGAGGTCAGAACTGAAAATGACTTCCCCATTTACACAACATTCTGGCATTTTCTATGCAACAGCACTGTCACTTTTTGCCCAATATCCCCTATTACATGGTCACAATCCTCCCACACTCTTTCATTCATCAGAAAGGTAGAATAGTTGGTGAATAGTTTGAGTTCTTCAGCTGCAGTCTGTAAGAGATGTAGCAAAGTGTGATCTGTGTTGTTCTATGGGGAAAATCGAGGAAGGCTTGATGGAGGGAGATGCCCCCTACCTCTATCCTCTATCCATTCTTGACCCAGACAGACTGTTGGCCACAACATTGGTTCCCCCATATCACGGACCGCACAGATTTCCAAAGATTGCTTCTTCCTCATTGGAGCTATCCTTAATGGATACCTCCTGAAAGAAAGAGAATAAAAATAAAGTTTGGTACATGTTTATATTTAGGATAAACTCCTTAGAACTACAACGTCAAAAGGCACGTGATCTGTAATTTTCAGATTAAAAATTGTGCCAATTTATACCTCCACCAGCAACGTATACAAAGAGTGCTTCTTGTCCTATACCTTTGTAAATAAAATGGGCTTATAAACTCTGCCCATTTTATAGATGAGAAAATAAAATAAAGTTTGCATTCAACTGTGAAAAATTCATGCTTTTATCACTGGAAACAATTTGGTAGAAGGAGATCTGGATTCTACAGAAGCTTCATTGTTTACTCATATCCCCCCAGGGTCCTGTAGAGAGGCTGGGGAGAGCGGGAGTGCAGAGGTGAGAAGAGGGGTACAGAGGAAAAAAGGTTGAAGAGGGTGAGGAAGTCCAGTAGTAGTAGGTTGGGGCATAGCTAGTTCCTAGCTATCAGGTGCATTCCTCTTCTCTCCCCACCTGACTCGCCTCCCTCCCTCCAATCCATACATTCCACCCAGCTGCTCCATGTCCATCAGTAGGTAGTCATGCCCTGGGCACTTAATCATCCTGATGCCATTCTTGGACCTCAGCATGGACACTAGACATGGAGGCAGCCACTGCCCAAGAAGTGCCTGCCAAGTGTGCCAGGAAAAAAGGAGTTGTTTAGGTTGCACCAGAAGGTTTCTAAGGCTACATTAGTGATTGTTTAGGAAAGAGGACATGATCACAGGTGAGATTCTGGGCTAATCAAAAGAACTTAGGTCTTACTGCCAAGGGGGATAAAACCATTGGATCAAATAATTTAATACTAATGTATATGGGTTGTACAGGGGCAGTTGCCAGTGGAAAAGCTAATGTGTTAGCCTCTGGGTTGTAATAACCAAAGAGGTTTTTCCAGATGACCCTGAGTGTTGGTGGTTTCTGAAGCTACAGGTTTTAAGAAAGAGTGACATCTTGGCCATATAACCAGGTCTCTGGTGAACCTATAAATAGCTCAGGAGCTAACCTCCCCAGGGCCTAGAACATAGTTTGATAATTGGAAGGTACAGGATGCAACGTGGGTCTGGCAACTGGGTGATGTCCACCCCTCCCTCAGCAGCAGGAAGAGCTAATTGCTACTCTAGAGCTTCACCATCATTTGGATCCAGCTCCTCCATCCTTTCTTCTGCTGTCCACATCTCTGCCAATGAAATGCTCTTCACTCCACCTGACCTCACACTCTGCCCACTCGTAGCTTCAGCTCATGTCTTCTAACTGCATGTCTTTTGCTCTTTCTGTCAGTTATTCAGTGCCCAATGTCTCAAATTCAAAAATCCTCAAAAGACAGAATCTGGTGGGTTCAATTAGTCACTGGGGTCCCTTCTGTTCAGTTTATAGACTGGCATCTAGGCGGCTACTGTTCCTGGATGGCCATGCTGGAGGGGTCAACAGTGGCAGCATGGGATCTAACATGAGAAAGCCTTAGAAGGGGGTCATGGGTATGGGGCTGAGGTCATCAGACTTCTTTAGGACAACCTGACTCAGTCCCAGCTCCACAAATTCCCATATGACCTTGACAAACAAGCCTGTCAGTTGAGCAGGGATTTGTCCTACAAGATCTCCAAGGTTCTTTACAGCCCTGACAATCTAATTTGGTGGTTATACTGGTCGGCAAATAACACATCTGCTCTTCCTGGTTACCAGTCCTTCCTCTTATATGATTGTCTCATTTACCTACCATTTGAGATAAGACATCAAAGACCATTGTCTTTCTTTCCTCATCACAATGGGTTACATATTGCATCTGTTGATGGTCCCTGATAGACTCAGGATGCTGCAATGTGGGAAGCACAGTGTTGAGAGGAAGGAATGCTTGTTCCCCATTCCTGACGCTGCCATGGAGAAAGCATGGGCAGACACGTTCAGCCTGTCTCTCCACATAGTGCTCCCCAAGGAGGAGGAGTGACCAACTGGGAAATTCTCTTTTAGAGCAGCTTACTCTCTGAAAATGCAGTGAACTTACCAGAACGTATTCTGCCCCTCAGAGAAAGAAAAGACTTTTTAGGGGGCAAAAGAAGAAATAGGGCCTTCGCCAGGCCAACTGGGGCTAAATCAGCCTGGCAGGTGGGAACTCTGAAAACTATGGGGAATTCACTAGTCAGAATCCCCGGTTACTCTTATCATCAATAAAATGAATGTAATCATTCCAATCTCATAAACTTCTCAGGGGGAATAAATAGGCTCAGAGATCTGGCGCATGATTAGAAAGTTGAATGTTAACTTCTTTTCTTTCCATTAAACTGAGGAAGATGCTACTCCTCAGAAATGTTTCTTATAGAAGTAACTTGCTTTGCAGAAATGCGATTTTTCAGGACCACAGAGCAAAGAAAGCTCACAGAATGTCAAGCTCTAACTTGAATCCACACAGAGAACTGTCATGTGACATCTGGACAGATTGGAGTTTGATAACTTTTTCAGTCAAATACCAGAAAGATGGTTAGTAGTGACTTTTGTTTTTTTAAAAAAATATTTATTTGAGAGAGAAAGAGCGCGCACGACCGTGAGTGGGGGGAGGGGCAGAGGGAGAAGCAGACTCCCCGCTGAGCAGGGAGCCTGATCCCAGGACCCCGAGATCATGACCTGAACTGAAGGCAGATGTTTAACCCACTGAGCCACCCATGTGCCCCAGTAGTGACTTTTAATATATTATAAGTTGTGATTAGAAAGCCACGCAAGTTCTTTGCCAGCAGTCAAACCAGAATGAGACTTCTCCAATTCTGTATCCCTGACCTAGACCCTCATCTGGTCCAAGCCTTGGTGTCCCACCCAGACTAGTGCAATGCTCTCTTCATGGGTCTTGTCTTGGCCTTAATTGGAACTCGTCTCAAGTTCCTCCTCAATAAAGCTTCCCTACCATTGCCAGTTGAATTTTTCCTGACGCACGACTCTGATGACATCAGCTCCCTGCTCAGAGACCTGCACTGGTTCCACTATCACAGTTTTTAAACTTGCCTCCCATTCCTTCTTTTTATGTACCTTCAACCCTTTCAAGTGGAACTAGCACCTGTATGGCTCAGTCAGTCACCAGGTGCAAGTGACAGAAACAGTCTCTGGATATTGGGTAGTTTGTAGACTGATTGACAAGACCAGAGAGTCAGTCTCAGCCCTGTATTTCTAGGGCCCGAAGAGCCGAGCCACAGAACTGGCTTTATGAGGAAAACACCTTGGTTGTTTCCCTGAGCACTAACCAAATCTGTGTTTTTTCCTGCTGCCATCTCTGGGTCAGAAATTCAATTTTATTGCAACTGCTATTTCCGCCAACATCTGTAACATCCTTCAGTAAGAACTCAGTCTGGAGGACTCTGGAAGCCAGAGTTCTGCTACCCTGTGGACAGAAAAAATAAATATATACGCACTACTGTTTCCTTATTTTGCTTATTTCAAAATCACTGTCTCTGTGAATAAGCCTTTTCGATGGGATCTGGATTACATGTTTTTGGTACAGTTGACAGGAACACTGGGAGAGTTCTTTTGGCTTTTACCTTGGGGTGAAGTGGGCTGCTATTTATAAGGTGGCAAATTCCCAAAACATTGCAAGGGTGCTCAAAAATTGCTGGGCAGACAGAAAATGTGACAAATATTTACGAAATAGTCAACACTGTTTACTCAACATTAACCTATACCTTTCTTGCTTACTTAAGCTTACCAATGACTAGTATTCCACCTTGAGATAATGCAACTGTCCCCCAAATGAAAACAGACTTATCCTCTGTCCAAAAAGGAGACAGCCCAACATTGTCCAGCTTCAAGTCCAGATTTCTGGATGATGTACATTCTTTCTCTAGTTTCATCTGGATTCTGACTTTATATCCTGTAACCTAGGAATTATATTGTGAAGATAACTACCAGCACCACAACCCTCCATATAAATTAGTAAGGATACAGGAAAGAGGAAAAATAATAATTAGTTATGTCACAGAGAGGAAAATATACAAGTATATAATATAGTCTTTCGCCCCACTATTGATTAAATGGTCAGAGTTGGTGTTTATATGTCTTCTTTCCTCTACCCACCATTCTATACTCCTTTGCCCTCAGTTAGGACGTTGGCTGGATGATTCTATATGTGTTTTTCATTTAACTGTTACTGGGTGAAAAAATACTGGAAGGTTGTGAGATATTAAGAAAAGTAGATATTGGTTTCTGTCCCCAGTTCCTGACTCAGACTGTACATTCCTAAGCCCTCAGAGCCCTAGGAGCATCTTTTATTCTATTGAGATGACTCTTGTTGGGCTCCTGGGTAGGGGATGGTCCCAGAATGACCAGGCCAGGATTAGAAGCTTGGAATTTTCCGCTCCAGAGAGGAAGAAGAGCTGGACATGGAGCTCATAAGTGATCACGGCTACGTCATGGAGCCTCCATAACATCCCAGTAGTTCGGGGCCTGGAGAGCTTCCAGGTTGGTGAGCACATCCATGTACTGGAGGGGATGCACCCAAGCTCTATGGGGACAGAAGTTCCCAAGCTTGGCCTCCCAGAGCTTGCCTGACATCTCTCTTTGTCTGGTCTTCATCTGTATCCTTTATCAGATCCTTGAACACACTGGTAAACATAAGTCAAGTCTTCTCTGGGTTCTGTGAGCCATTCTAGCAAATTAGTTAAACTGGTGGAGGGGAGCCCTGGGGCAGAGGCCCAGGTGACCAGCTGGACTTGTGACTGGCTCCAGAAGTGGGGTGGGAGCCATGTCATGGGGCTGAACCCTTAACCCGGCGGATCGGACGCCATCTCCAGGGAGTGTCACAAGTGAATTAAATTAAGTCATAGGACACCCAGCTGGTGCCTCAGAGAATTGCTCGGCGGGGGGAAAATTCTGCATTCTTGGTGTCAGAAGTGCTGTGAGCTTGGCAGGGTGACCGTGCAGGAGACACCCAGGAGGAAAAGCGGGTTTTTCCTTACGGAGACCTAAGGTATAGCCGGGCTTTCAGACATTCCTCCTCCTGGCCTCCACTGTAGAACCACAACCCTCTTCCTCCTTGAAAATCAGGGTAAATCCTTCTGGTCAACCCCATGACCCCCTTTACGCCTGTTCTTCAAGTGATGGGAGGAGCCCCAAATGGCCAAGTGACTGGATCAGCTTTTACTTCAGTGTCATCGTTTTTGTGCTCCTGGTGGGAATGTTCCTCGTCTGGTGCTAAGATTCTAAACCAACAGAGCTCATAGTTGTGGAAATGAGCAACAAACTAAGCGGTATATTAGATGAAATCCTGCTCAATCCTGGAAGGATTGGTCACACAGTGAAAAGGTCCAAACAGCATGCTTAAGTGTGGTATATAGTGGCTCCCAAGTCTAAAGAGGTCTGCCAAGCCATGTGCTTCTTTCTCAATGGTCCAAGTTGCAAGGCACACCTATCTCTTCCTTTGAAAGTGGTATCCCAAGGCTTGGGGCACCTGGGTGGCTCAGTTAAGCACCTGCCTTTGGCTCAGGTCATGATCCCAGAGTCCTGGGATCGAGCTCCATGTCAGGCTCCCTGCTTGGCAGAGAGCCTGCTTCTCCCTCTGCCTCTTCCTGCTGCTCCCCCTGCTTGTGCTCTCTCGTCCTCTAATAGATAATAAACAAAAGTCCTAAAAAAGAAAGAAAGAAAGTGGTATTCCAAGCCTTGTACTTCGTGAGAGCTTTATACTTAATGAGATGGCAGCCCCCTATGTTTTCATGGCTTGCATCTCTCACATAAGTCACATCTGTATCTTCCCCAAGGTACCCTAAATCACCTGCTGCATCCTGGCCTCCAGGTTCTACTAGTGATGTCATGCATGTAATGGGCCAGCATCATGTCCTGTGGAATAGGCAGAAAGCCAAGCACAGACTAAATTGTGGCACAGAGGCAGAGTCCGTGCAATCCCATGGCAAGACAATGAAGGAGGACAGCTGTGCCTGGCAGGTGAAAGCAAATCGCAACTAATGCTTTCTTCTAATTTGAATGGACAAAAACAGATGCCACACCCATAGTTGCACACAGGTGCTAGGAATGGGGCTTGTTTGTTCGAGTGAAGAGACCACAGCTGGAGCAGCAGACCCAATTTGAGTCATTACCTAATTAAATCTCTGATAATACCGTATATTTCTTTGAGTTTCTCTGACAGCTGCAAGGTAAAACAGATTTGTTAAAAAGGGATACGAAAAGAAACATTCCCAAACAATCATGACCACAATCAAATCTTTCTCGATTGGATATGCGTTTCTGAGAATCTTCCCAAATGTGTCATTGTTTCTGGCCAGCTCTCGCAGTGTGGGGGGGAGAAGCTTGAGAGCTGGGCTATCCAATACCATAGCCACTAGCCACACGTGGCTCCTGAGCACTTGACATGTGGTTAGTCCATAATTAGATGTTCTGTAAGTGTAGCTTCAGATAAAAATAAGTGTATTAATAAGTTGTGTATTGATTTCACTTTGAAATGATACTACTTTGGATATAGCGGGTTAAAGAAGAAATATTACTAAAATTAATGTCACCTGTTTCTTTTTACCTTTGTAAAATATGGCCACTTGAAAACTTACAATTAGATGTGTGCTCACATTCTATCTCTATTGGACAGTATTCCTTGGAGGCTTAATTTGCTTCTCTTCCCACAGCAGCCCCACATGACAGGGGTCAGGAAGCACTTGGAAATTATACTCATTGCTAAATTTATCTGTGCCAGCTACCCTCAGCCACAAGATAGGTGCGGGTTTTCCCAGGGCCCAAGGTGACGCCGATTAGAATTAAAATATTTATAATCTGATCATGGTAAGGCTGCCCCTCACTGGTAATCCACAAAGACATCCTAGATTGTCCTGATTTCAAAGCCAAAGGTTTGGAGATTTTCTTTCTTTCAGTATACACTGATGCTGATACATTGGGTCTCTTTGGAGATGAGGAGAAAGAGGCACAGTATGACCCTGACATGTTATCATAGAGGCTTTTGTTAGGGATACCCATCCTTCCTTTCACTTAAGGGGCTCAGAGTTTCTGAAATAAATCAGGTCTGTGAATTGAGGGAGGACAGGGATTTTCTATTGCAGGGCTCAAGTAAGAAATCTTTCCACGAGACTGGGTTTTTTTGTTGTTGTTTCTGTTTTTGTTTTTGTTTTTTGTTCCAGAAACCAAGTACGACCTTGTAGGAGGCTGCCCTTCTGTTTCACTCCTGGATCTTCTGCTTATTAATTAGCTATCAGACCATGCCAGTTACCACTGTAGTACCTTTGCCACGTACATTAATCATAGATACCATGCTTCTGATGGTTAAATGCAATGTTTGGCCTCGCTCAAGAGCCCACCCTGATCCCACCATCCTTACGGAAATCAGGAAGATATTTTGTACAGCCAGTCCCTCCCATCGGCATCTTTGGCCAAATACTTTTAACAGATCCTTGCCCTTCCTGAACAAATGTGTTTCTCAACAGTTTGGCGATAGGAGTACATTCTTGCTCTTTACTGGGAGATGGACTGAATCACTGATGATAAATGCATTCCCCAATCCCTGTCTTCCTAAGTCTCTCTATTCCTTCCTCGCCTTGTCCCAGACATTTCTGACTTTTTGGCTTCATTTGATGGGGTCCATCTCTGAGGCAGTTTCCAGCCAGCGAACTGAGAAAAACGATCAGATGTACTCCTAGCTGTTGGAGCTAGTGTTTTCATCCAGAATCTCTGGCAGGAAGACCATCTCAAAAAATGTAGCTTAATCTTTGGTCATGTCCCTCGCTCTTCGGCCAAGTCCTTAACCTCACACGCATTTGCCAGGGATTTGCTGATAAAAATTAGCAAAGATTTAAAAATTCCTTAGATGTCTTAGCCATCTTCCTGGTTCAGGGCCCCTGGGGACATACTCGTATATAATCCTAGTTGTCAGTTTGGAGATAATCCGAGATGATAAGGATGGGGCACAAAGAAACTGGCTTCCCCTTGCAGAGTACCTGCCTGGAGAAGATCACTGTGGGATCCCATTGGAAGGAGAGGAAGAGAATCTGGCTCTCCTGGTGAGAGGCTCCGTGGGATTTGGGATACTCTGCAGCACACAAGTCCCCCCAAATCAATTCTTGGGGATCTCCTTCCTTCTGGTAAATAACATAACTTTTGCAATAGACCTGATGAAGCTGTGGATTCAGCTAACCCTTTAATTTAACAAGCTTCAGAATCAAACTTTGAATTAGATAGCAGCAGGGAAAGTCAAACTGTGAGTAGGAGACTGGAAGAGGGTTAGGGTTAGTAGCACTGAGCACCCGTCAGTGCCGGAACAAGTTGGAGAGTCATGTCCTTGAGAAGTTAGGTGAAGGTGAAGTCAGGTGAAGGAACAAGTTGGAGAGTCATGTCCTTGAGAAGTCACGTGGATTTTTCTTAGGTGTCAGCCTCCTGGGACTTTGGGAAGTCAGACCCTCCTGAAGGCAGACTTAGGGTCGGTATGGAACATGAAAGGATTCCCAACTGTAGAGAGCAAGCAGGCTGAGTTGTGGAACATTCCCATCTGACCATCACAAAGGGAAGAAAGAAGTTTCTATCTACACTGCGGTCATAAAGGTGGGAATGGTTTCCATAAACAAACAGAATTCCTCTAGATTAGAGCAACAACCTTCCTTCTGGGTCATTATCACTAAAAACTCTTTTATCTCCACACAGCCATCAGAGAAATCTTTCTAACACACAAAACATTCAATGGCTCCCTACTGCCTTCAGGATAAAGCTTAAATTCTTTATCTAGGATTTCAAGGCTCAGCGTGCTCCTGCCCTGTCATTCCATCCATCTTCAGCTCATGGTCCCCACCTCTATCCCTACTCCTAGTCCCAACCCTATCATTTCCCAATGACCCTGAACTTCATCCAGGACTCTGTCACTAAGGGGGAGAATGTACTTTAAAAGTGCATAGCCTTCTAATGGGGTGGATTCTATCAAAAGAAAGACAATAATCACAAGGTTTCTGCTAGTCCTTTTAATTTCTAAGGGAGAAATTTTTCCTTTTGTCCATCTGAGCATCTTGATGGGTTTTGGAGCTGAACAGGTGGGCCTGGACCTAAGTTTGCAATCTGGAGCTAATCTGCCCTGTGTCAAGAGTAAGAAGAATGTGGCTAGGAACAAAAACAAGGATGGGGAGCTGAGAAGGTAAAGAAAGGACACCACTAGGTGAGAGAAAGAGAGAGACACACAGGCAGATATAGAGAGAGATTGATGGGATACTACTACTACCATTAAGAAATCCTCAGTGGAAGGACAAAGGACTTTGCTTTGAGGAGAAATTTTAAGTTGTTTGTTGTGCCCTGTGGCTTGGCACCATAGCCCATTCCTCAAGACTCAGTACACCTTAACAAAGCTTGAAACCAATTTTACTTCCCCATCGGCTTTCATGGCCCTACTCCTAGGCTTGGAGATAAGTTAGAATTTTAGCCAAGGCTATTGAACTTTCCCCTATAAAAAGTCTTATCCAATTCAAAAATTTCTCATTATTTCACGTCACACTAGCACAATCCATTCAGACCACGATTAACACAAGGTTCTTTATTTACCATGGTTTCTTTGAATTCTTTCAATTCTTCCATGCAGAGATTTCTGATTGGGGTCATTTTCTTGAGTACCTTCTTGACTGATTTCTTGAGAAGAGAATATGGCTGGAGTACTTTCTGAGGCCCTCCGTGTCCAAACATGCCTTCTTTTCTTTTCTTTTCTTTTTTTGCCCTCCTATAAGAATGTTTTGACTGGACGTGAGCCTTTCCGATCATAATCCACACACCCCGGCCCGACTAGCCTGTAGGTATCATTCTTGTGCCTCCCAAAAGCCTCTGGTATCGCTGATAGTCCAATGCTGGCCTCACTCTCTTCCTTTTTTTTTTTTTTTTTAAGATTTTATTTATTTATTTGACACAGAGAGAGAGAGAGAGAGAGAGAGATTACAAGTAGGCAGAGAGGCAGGCAGAGAGACAGGGAGAGGAGGAAGCAGGCTCCCTGCTGAGCAGAGAGCCCGATGTGGGCCTCGATCCCAGGACGCTGAGAACATGACCTGAGCCGAAAGCTTTAACCCACTGAGCCACCCAGGGGCCCCACTCTCTTCCTTTTGTCAATAACTTGCTCTTTCTGGCTGATGAGGGTGAAATTGATCCTTAAAGCTCAGAACTTTCACCAGGATGCTTCTTTGTGGGTGTGTCTTTTCAATAAACCCACCTGGGCCCTTTAAATAAAAATCATCATGTCTTCAGGTTTCTTCTCTCTTCCCCTTTCTCCCTGGATTCCTACCGTTAGGCTACTAAGTCTCCACCACTGGTCCTTTACATCTTGGATCTGTGCATTTTTGCAATTAGTATGTTTTGTTTTGTTTGGCGCTGGGTTTTTGAAACTCCCTTCCACCCCCAAACACCAATTTGGTTTTTAGACCAAATCACTCTATTTCCCCGTCAAAATTCTAAATTTAGAAATCTTGCCTTTTAGTTCCCTAATTTCATTTGTTATGCTCTAATTCCATCTTCTTGAAAGTTCTCATTATGTTTTCCCACTCATTATGTTTTTTAATTGAATTTCCTCTCTGTTTCTCCCATTAATTCTGCCTCCACTTACCCACATCTTCTGGCCAGCTTGGTCTCTTCCCTGCAAATGATGTGTTCTCTTCGTTTCTTTTGCCCAATAATTTGGCAAGTCAGCTGTTGGACTCCCTTGAGCAGCAGTGGGCTGACAACCAGTGTAATATGGGCCCTGTGTAACAGGGACAGGGAGGCTGACGTTTCTGTTGAGGCTTTGGGGGTGGGGTCTCTGTTCTGTGATGGAAGAAAGCTCAATCTTTCTAGCGCCACTGCCATCAGTGGAATCACACCCACGTCTCCCAGACAAGATCACAGCAAGGATAGGGGCAAACAGATTTGGATCCTCGTGCTGAGATTTCAAGAAATGAGCTCCAAGCTGTGTCTGGACTCTATGCTATGGCCAAGTGGCCCTAGCTGGGAGGGACTGAGAGCAGAAGTAACTGTAACAGGGGTACCTGGTGGCTCAGTCTTTAAGCATCAGCCTTCTGCTCAGGTCATGATCCCAGGGTCCTGGGATGGAGTCCCGTGTTGGGCTCCCTGCTCAGAGGGGAGCCTGCTTCTCCCTCTGACTGGTGCTCCCCTGCTTGTGCTTTCTCTCTCTTTCTCTCTGACAAATAAATAAAATCTTAAAAAAAAAAAGTGACTATAACAGGTTGTCACTTTCCCAGAACTCTCTGGGATGGCAGGTGCTACACTCAGCAGCTTTGGTTCAATGTCTTTAGACACAGCGATGGTATTCTTCCACACTTTCCCCCCTTGGACTAATCCATGAAAACAATGTAAAAATTTTAAGTTCCAGCTACCCTGGTAACCAAGTTCAAAATTACAGCTTCTTTTTTTTAATTTTATTTATTTATTTATTTATTTATTTGACACAGAGAGAGAGAGAGAGAGAGAGAGAGAGAGAGAGAGAGAGATCACAAGTAGGCAGAGTCAGGCAGAGAGACAGGGAGAGGAGGAAGCAGGCTCCCCGCTGAGCAGAGAGCCCGATGTGGTCCTCGATTCCAGGACCCCGAGATCATGACCTGAGCCGAAGACAGAGGCTTAATCCACTGAACCACCCAGGTGCCCCAAAATTACAGGTTCTAAGAAAAAAAATATTTGAAAACTTTCTGTTAACGTTTCAATGTGTTTCCCCCTGCATCTGAGTTCCCACAACCAGGCCCGTTGTTTGCCAGCCGAAACGGTATCTGCCATTCTGTGTGGTGAGCCGTGGAGATTCCTGGGTGTTGTGGCAACCTCTGGTGATGACACTTGCTCGCGGCCACTGTTTGGTTCCTGATCACCGTTCCACCATGTGGCAGGGGAGGGTCCCCCCCCACACCAAGCAATGCTCAGGACTCCAGCTGGGTGTCCCAGAGTTCGACTCCATTGTGACACTCTCTACCCAGAGAGAACATTAGATCTCACAGGTTAAGGTTCTGGTTCTACAGGGCCCATCCCCAACCTGCCCCCTGCCACTTCCAAAGCCGGTCTAGGTTATCACCTGTGCTTCTGACCTACTGCCTGCAGATAGGAGTTTCCAACCACCCCAGCGCTGGGTTCCATTTTTCTGCCAGAGCAGCTCACGGAACTCAGAGAAACATCTCACTTACTAGATTAGCAGTGTACTAGAGGTAAGAACTCAGGAACAGCCAGAGGGAAAAGATACAGAGGCCGTGGCATGAGGAAAGGCTTGGAGCGTCCTTGCTCTCTCCAGGCATGTGGCTCTCCCCCAGATCTTGTGTTCACCATCCTGGAAGTTCTGAGCCTCAGCCTTTGGGTGTTTATGGAGGCTTCATTACACAGATTCATTAAATCTTCGGCCACTGGTGATGAATGATTCAACTTCAGCTGCTCTCCCTCCTCTGCAAGTCGGGATTGGGGGTTGGGGTGGGATGGAAAGTTCCAACCCTCCAATCACAGGTTTGGTTCTCCTGACAACCAGCCTCAACCTGGGGGCAGGCTGAGAGTCGCTTCATTAACATAACAAAAGGGCTCTCTTCACATCGGAAATTATAAGGGTTTTAGGAGCTCTGTGCCAGAAATGGGGATGAAGATCAAATATGTTTTGTTTTTTTGTCTGTTTGTTTTTACTTTTTTTTTTTAAAGATTTTATTTATTTATTTGACACAGAGAGAGACCAGATCACAAGTAGGCAGAGAGGCAGGCAGAGAGAGAGAGGAGGAAGCAGGCTCCCTGCTGAGCAGGGAGCCCGATGCGGGCCTCGATCCCAGGACGCTGAGATCATGACCTGAGCCGAAAGCAGAGGCTTTAACCTACTGAGCCACCCAGGCGCCCTGTTTGTTTTTAAGTAGTCTCCACGTCTAGTGCAGAGCCCAACTCAGGACTCTAACTCACAACCCTGAAATCAAGACCTGAGCTGAGACCAAGAGCGGGTGCTCAACTGACTGAACCACTTCACTTATTATAAAGCGCCGTATCTCAGCCACTTCACTTCGAGATCAAAAAAAATTATATACTAGGGGCTGAGCCTGAACTCTCCTGCCTGCAAGGCCACCACCTTCACTGCACTGTCCTTGACTTGTGTGAAATGCAGCCCCATGGTAATAGAGCTCTACTGAAATGTTCCCTGAAGGGTTCTGGAAAGTCCCTGCATGGGAATCTAAGGAAGGTTTATACAGGTATAGTTTTTTGCTTTAGGACATGGGAGTGGAGCACTGCAGTTGGCATTTAAAATAAGTCTTATATGAGATACCTGGGGGGCTCAGTAGGTTGAGTGTCTGCCTTTGGCTCAAATTATGATCCCAGGGGCCTGGAATCAAGTCCCGCATCAGGCTCCTTGCTCAGCAGAGAGCCTGCTGCTCACCCTGCTGGTGCTGACAAATAAATAAAATCTTTAAAAAATAAAATAATTCTTATACTAGTTTGGGAACCAGGGAAGGTACAAAGCCATGTGGAAGAAAATTCCCCTTCAAATGGCCAGGTCTAGAGACCTCGGCCTCCATGCTCACTGCTCTCAGTGCGCAAAGAACACCAAGAAAACTCTTTTTGAATTATACAGAAAATTGTCCTTTAAAAGACTGATAACTGGAAACATTCCAGCCAGGTAAAATCCCTTGAATGTTGCCCATGTCACGGGTGCACCTCATTCCACACAGGTGTGTTGCAACTCTCTGCTGTGAACACCAGGTCCTCAGCCTTTAGATTCTGTGGACTGGTCTTGTCCGAATGCAGGTCTGTGCAGTGGGGTCTTGCAATTTTCTGCCAGGCCTTGCAGCTCAGGCCTTTGGCTCTGACATTCTGAACAGTATTATATGGGCTACAATAGCACTATTTAGAATAGTTTAAAAAATTAGACTGATTCTCATCTTGAATGCAAGAGTATTTACTCTGAACCACCAAGGGCTGAGGGGTCAGTTGCCCTGCAAAAAGATCATGCAACTCTTTCCATCAGATTGTGAACCATTCTTCCCCGTGGAGCAAGAACTACTTTGTCGACTGTGTAACAAAGCTTTCATTTTCACTTAGTGACTTGAGATCCTTATCGGCACACAAGCTTTTACTGAGAACGTGGCTTTTCAAACACGGTACTCCTTTTAATTCTCACACTGACCCTGGGAAGTAGATCACGTTGGTGTCCACTGAGGCACAGAGAGCGTGTACAGGAAGCAAAAGGCAACCCTGGGAAGTGGACCCGAGCAGGCTGGCTCCACTGACTGCATTCCTATTATGTGACTTAGGTATAGGCCTAAGATTAGTGACACGGGCATACTTATCTTTATTTGTTCATCCATTCAGGAAAATGGACTTTGTATCAGGTCCTGAGCCAGGAGTTTGGAACCCAAAGTCAAGTACATTACTGACCCTCCCTGCCCTTGGTTACTTCCAATTTAATGATGAACACAAACAACTATAGACCCAATTAAAATAATTAGTATTAGGTGCTGGGGCGGACATGCAGGGTGAGGCCCTGGAGCCAGGCACAGGGTCCATAATCCGGGCAGATAAGTCATGGAGGAGCTGGCACCTGAGTAGAGTCCCAAGGTCAATGTGGAGGTTGGAGAAACGGAGTTCGAGGAAGCAACACGCACAAATGCCCAGAGTAGGAAAGAGCAGACGTCAGGGAAACGGCAGGAAGTTTACAACCGGAGTTTAATGTGAGTGGGTTTGGCAAAAGGGCAAGAGGGGAGGTGTTGGCAAGGACGTAACCTAAAATGGTCTTTCTGCCAGGAGTAAAACTTGGGCTTTATCCTGAAGGTAACATCAAGCCATTCAAGCATTTTAGGAGGAGTAATAGGGCCAGGTTTTCTTTATCTTAAGAGGATACTGGTGACCTCGGGAGGGATGGCCTTGCCTGCAACTCTGCTCTCAGACCAGTGGTCCAAGTTCAATCCAGGAGGCTGCAAACCTCCTGCCCAACAGCATATGTAGCTAGCAAGAGTCTCAAGGGAATTATGAAACTGCTGGGTGCATCTCTACGGTGTAAAGGACTAAAATGGACTTTAAAAAACATAGAAAATGAGAACTGATTAGTACCAATGAAATAAACTAAAAAAGGTTATTAAGTGCTAAGCCCATAAAGTTTTATGGATAAATTCTTGCAAACTTTCAAGGAACAGATCATTCCTGGCTAAATAATTTCTGGAGCACGGGGCAGGGGTGGGGGGACCAAATGACTTTGCAGTTAGCATAACCTCACTCTAAAGCCTAGAAAATATTTCATTAAATAATAGCAAATGAAGTTCAGAAATGTATTGAAAAAACAGTAACCAAAGGCCAAGTAAGCTTTGTGTCAGAAATGTGAATACATGGAGACTGAAAATACTGTTACTTCAAAGCTGAAAATGGTTCTGTTCTAAGACAGGGAGGGAAACCAACATTTGGGAACACTGATCTTTGATTGGGACACTGGTGCGGGCCATTTAGTTGCACAAACATTCATCAGTTATTTCCATGCCCATCCCATCTTGCCTTAGGAAAGCATTATCCTAAATGCAAAGATTTTAGCCGTGTTCTGTCTGGTAAACCATTTATTATGGTTAAGAAAAGAAACATGGAATACACAGTAAGGAAGCACTAAGATCTTCACTTAAATAAGATCAAGAAATGGCAGAAATTCCAGTGGTTATAAATCATTCATACAAAAATACTCAACTTTGCCAGTCATTACAAAAACCCTTATGTTGAGGGGCACCTGGGTGGCTTAGTGGGTTGAGGATCTGACTCTTTTTTTTTTTGACACAGAGAGAGAGAGATCACAAGTAGGCAGAGAGGCAGGCAGAGAGAGAGGAGGAAGCAGGCTCCCTGCCGAGCAGAGAGCCCGATGTGGGCCTCGATCCCAGGACCCTGAGATCATGACTCGATCCCAGGACCCTGAGATCATGACCTGAGCCGAAGGCAGAGGCTTTAAACCGCTGAGCCACCCAGGCGCCCGAGGATCTGACTCTTGAACTCAGCTCACATCTTATCTCCGGGTTTTGAGTTCAAGCCCTGCATTGGGCTCTGCCCTGGACATGGAGCCTACTTTTTAAAAAAAAGACAAAAACTCCTTGTTTAAACAATGAAGTACAATATTTTCATCTGTCAATTTTAGAAAGATTTTGAAACTGGCCATTCTGCACTCGATCAAGAATGCTGAACCAAAGCAAGCAGTTGTGC
Source organism: Ailurus styani (assembly GCA_002007465.1). Lineage (NCBI taxonomy): Eukaryota > Metazoa > Chordata > Mammalia > Carnivora > Ailuridae > Ailurus > Ailurus styani. The sequence continues at coordinate 4,285,687 of LNAC01000070.1, read as the reverse complement.
ACACTCTCTTGAACCCTGAACAGGTGTCAGAAGACTGGAAGGAAATAATACATTAATGGTGGTTTCAATATTTCCTTTATTTTTTAAAAATTCAGATATAATTAATTAACAGACCATAAAATTTGCCTTTTAAAGTGTGCAATTCAAGGTGGATGGGTTATGGGTTATGGACATTGGGGAGGGTTTGTGCTATGGTGAGTGCTGTGAAAGGTGTAAGCCTGATGATTCACAGACCTGTACCCCTGGGGCAAAAACAAAAGAAAAAAAGTATACAATTCAGGGTTTTTTGTATATTCACAAGTTGTGCAACCATCACTGCTGTTTTCCAGCAGAACATTTTCATCGTGTCAAATTCCTTTTAGACTCTTCCTCCCCTGGGATCTGCTCTCCAGTTAAAAGTACTCTTCTCGGGCGCCTGGGTGGCTCAGTGGGTTAAAGCCTCTGCTTTCGGCCCAGGTCATGATCTCAGGGTCCTGGGATCGAGGCCCGCATCGGGCTCTCTGCTTGGCNCCCCCCCTCTCTTTGCCTGCCTCTCTGCCTCCTTGTGATCTCTCTCCCTCTGTGAAATAAATAAATAAAATCTTAAAAAAAAAAAAAGTACTCTTCTCTCACAGGTGGAGAGTGGAATAGGTCTGGAAATGCCTCCAGCTTTGAAGGAACCTGGCGCTGGACAATGTGTGGGACGGCTTAGTCTCCCATCTAGGTCTCCAGCCCTGGCGTCATTCCTTTCCTTTCCTTGGTTGGGCCTTTCCCAGCCATTGGAGTGGTACCATCTAAGAGGCCGAGTCAGGTTGTGTGTCAAGGTGGGGGGCAAGGGGGAGGGGGCCAAAAAGGGCCAATGGGTCTCATTCTCTAGGTCATTATGGGCCAGTGCTTCTCAGGTCTGCCTGCTCAGAACAAGGACAGCTCAGGCCTCACCCCAGAATAACTGAACCAGAATCTCTATGAGCAGGGCCCAGGCATCTGTTTTTTTTGTTTTGTTTTGTTTTGTTTTATTAAAGGTTTTTATTTATTTATTTATTTGACACAGAGAGAGAGATTACAAGTAGGCAGAGAGGCAGGCAGAGAGAGAGGGGGAAGCAGGCTCCCTGCTGAGCAGGGAGCCCGATGCGGGCCTCGATCCCAGGACCCTGAGATCATGACCTGAGCCGAAGGCAGAGGCTTTAACCCACTGAGCCACCCAGGCGCCCGCATCTGTTTTTTTTTTGTTTTTTTTGTTTTAAAGTTCTCTGCGTGGTTCTAATGTGCAACCAATGTAGAAAAGCCCTATGTTAAGCCATAAGCATGACTATAGCACAGGTAAAAGGAAGATTTCAAAATTAACACTTGACAGAATTCTCCCAGTAATTCTGATGTGAATGGTGGAAGATGTTATTTATAAAAATATATAAAAAGGAAAGACAATAAACAAAATTACTGTTAATGTTTTGATTGTATTCAAATTTTTATTTTGAACAAAAAACTTAATACAATGATTTTAAATAATAAAACGTGGTATATTCTAGACACTTGTTGTTTTTTTTTAAACAGTTTATTAAATTTGGACTCCTACAGTTCTGTTGTGATGCTTTCTTCAACGTTTATATTATTTCTTACCATATTATCACCACTCTAAACTTGCTAAACAAAGAATCACTCTAAGTGAAGCTTGAAGCTTCAAGCTTCACTTTACCACATAAAACACACATACAGAACAGTCATTTTTGATATTTACAAAACACAAGAAGTCTGTCCAGCCATTTGGATTTGTTGTTACATTGCCCATACTGAGATTAGCAAAAAGCTAAGTAATAAGCAAGATTTCACTTCAGCAGTGCAAAAGATGGCCTCAACCAAACTTCATTAAACAAACCAACAAATTACAAACATATTCAGCAAAATTCAACTTGTGTAATAGAGATTAAAAAAACACAAAACAAAACACAAAGTGGGTCACAACTAGACTGGTTTTCACTGTGCAACTTTCCTCAGGGAACAATACTACCCATTTCACATGGAAAGGAATATGCATGAAAGCCTTTGTTCATGAAAAAAATGCCCTCTAAACAAATTCGTCATAAGGCGCCAAAAAAAAAAAAAAAAAGAAATTTTTTTTTTTGAATGAAGCAGTTTGGCCCAGAGAAAAGCTTATACATAATGTGTATACATAGTATATACACATTAATAGATACATTACCATTGAAACTATGTATGTTAGTCATTAGACAATTAAATGAACTGGCTCAGTGTAGTGAAAATGTGTCCATTTTCTATAAATATGTAATTATTGCTGATATGCTACACATTATGCTTTGACACGGAAACTGTAGTAACTTAGAATTTAAAGCGGCCATATTGCCGGCATCAGCCCTGTGGCAGGCGTTCATGTGGACAACATGCCATCCAATCCCGAAGAAAAAGCAAAAATTCCACTACAGAAAAAAGAGGAAAAAAAAAAAAAGGCTTATGCACTGTCCCTTACACTTTTGCCTATTTTTAAAAAAAAAAAAACAAAAACTAGTCCAGTTCACCACAAGTAAAGCACAACCTGACAAGCAAGTTTAGCGGCAGGATGGAAAGAGAAGAGTGAAAGACAGCATGCATTTACAACTAGCGCTGATCTAGTCTATTCTGTCGTACAAACTGGAATACAAAAATCCAATTTAAATTAAGACTAGACTAACTGTAAGAGTTAAAAAAAAAAAAAACACACACACAGTAGACTTAGTTTGATACTGATTAATTTTAAGAGTAAAACTCATCCCGTCCCCGCTTAATACTCTACTGCAATTTATTTGATGGCTAGAATATTTACTTACTTAAAAAAGATATTAAATACCTGTATCATGAAATTACATTCTTTTTAACAATAAGACATATTGTGTAAGAAAATAGCTCATGTGTGAAATGTGTCTGAAATGCATTTTTCCTCACAACTATCAAAACGTCCACTCACACTAAAACAAAACCACCCCAGCCCCCGCCCACCCCCCCCCAGAAAAAAAGTTCAGGAAAGATCGGGTGGGGTCGGGTAAGGAGCAGGGAAGGAAAGGCTTACCAGCACAGTGATTAACAATGGTTCAAGACAGAACCAACAAGAGTTGGTCAAAAGGATGCCTTCAATACATGGCTACAATTAAAAACCAAACTCAGCCACTTTTGGTTCATTGCAGTGAGACCAAAAAAATATCTCTCACAGATTCATATAAATACTAGACTCCAGCTCTTTCACTATTATTTATTATTTTTAAAGTTTTCCCGTTTGTTCTTGCAAGGCCTAGCTACCTTATCACAATTCATGTCTGCTCTGCAACAACTACAAGAGGTAGGCATAGAGCATGAAAAAGTTTCTTAGTTGGAGCCTCACTGTGGGCTGTTCACCACAGGACACCTTCCACTCTAGACACATAAAGGGGTTACTTTCTAGTCTTTCCTAGACCCCAAAACAAAGCTGCTGCCATCCTGTAAATGTTCTAAGAGTGTACTCACAAATAAGAAACTTTCTCTACTGAAGGATACTGTCATAGTGTTTGTTGCAGAGCATTCATATATTTATATATATATATTTATTTATTTTTAAAAAATAAACAAAGAACAACAAAAACCAAACCCAGGTTCCTAGAACCAATTCTCTTGATTCGCTACTTCCACAAAATAAAGTGTACCATTTGGCCAAGACTACAGATGTGTTTTTTTTTTTTTCTTCACAGATGCAAGTGCCATGCAAAATAAATTAAAGAACGGATATCAAACATACATGTGATAAAACTACTGAAGGTAGATCTTTAAAAGCATTTATATAAACATAATTTATAATACTTCTCTTTTTTCCTTTATGTACAGTCACAAAGCTGTCGTTATACGTCGAGAATTTCCTCCGCTGTGCCCCCACAGCGCAACCTGTAGCGACCAGTTCTCCAGCTTATGGTAGGGTCCCACAATGCCGACAAGAAAATGTATATTGTCATGGATTCACGGATGAACCAGGCTACTGCATAATCAAGTTTTGAGAAACACAGTGTGCCACCCTGGGGATTGGGAAAAACAAAACAAAACAAAACAAAAAAACAATAAAAAAAAGAACAGAACTGATTGACTGACTGTTGAACAAGACACAGTTAAAAAATGAAATTCTTCGATTTCACTCTTAAAAAATGAAATTCTTCAATTTCACTCTTAATACAGACACTATATAAAATCAAGCCTGCTTCTTTATATAGTTTAACTGCTAAGCTATAGTTAAAATTTGTTAATGATGAGCAGAAAAAGCATTAAAATCATGGCTAGTCTGACATAGTTTAGTTTGAATACTCAATTTTGGGGGGAGCCTTAATAACAGTCATTTTATTAACACTATTTTTAGGGGAGCCTTAATAAAAGTCATAGTGCAACTATCAACTAAAAGTTGAAAATCAAGTTAAGTTCAGCATCCCCATTCTACTAAGGAAAGTAATGTTTGAACCTGATATTAACCTTCAGTGGGAAGCTAAAGAATGGCTCAGATAGACTGTTTCAACCCTTTCTAAATTAAAATAGTTTTAGTTCTACCAAATGACTGCCAACCTTTTCATGCCTATCCACATACCTGGACACCCCTGAGTTGAATGTAGTCAAATATAAACCATGCCAGGCAATGACACATGAAAAATACCATAATATCCCATCTGAATACATGGTGGGCCGCCCATCCAATAATTAAACTGGCAACAAAGCATTCTGAAATTGGTTCACAAATTATTGTAGCAGGAAGCATGTTAATTCGCAATTTGGTCCACCTAAAAAAAAAAAAAGATTTTCTTTAAACACCCTGGTTACAAGACTCATCAATTTCCCCCCCCAAAGGATCAGCTCTTTACCCTTTTATATAAAGGTCCTCCTCCTTAAAGAGCATTTAATGAATCTCTTTTCTATTTTTATTTAGTACATCAAAGAAAAAAGTCCACAAATTCATTTATATGGCCTACACTCTAATGATAGATTATAAAAGTTAAAATATAGAAAGTTAGAAAATAGAGATCAGCATATTAAAGAAATCAAATTCTTAACATCGTTCTATTTTTTTAATTCTCTACTTAAATTTAATTTAGTTAACATATACTGTATTACTGGTTGTAGAGGTATAATTCAGTGATTCATCAGTTGTACAGAACACAGAATGCTCATTACACCACGTGCCCTCCTTAATGCCCGTCACCCAGTTACCCCCACCCACCTCAACAGCTCTTTACTGAATGCTTGCAGGGTTACACGCAAAGAAAATACACTTAAGACAATAAATTTATTTTAATAAAGGTGCTAAACTCTCTTCTGGAACTAAGCGAAATTTGACTTTTAGGTATTTTAAATGCCAAGTCAGACCATGTAAAAATCACTCCCCCACCCCTTTTTCTTTTAGCCAAGTATAAAAAGACGGAAACCAGCTGATTTACCTGATCATTCTGGACTGAAACTGGGAAATTGAGTAAGAGCCAGAGTTTTGCATTGCAACCTGAGTGGACATCGCAAACCTCCAGCCTCTGAAAATTAAGACAATTATAAAATGTACTAAGAGGATGAACACATGCAGGCGTGACGGACTACGCATTTATTCATCACTATAAAGAGAAAGCAACTGCTGGTATTCAGAGGAAGCCTAGTTCTCAAGATTAGCACCCTACTGGGGGTGTCTCATACTTATGGATGTTTTAGCAATTACACAGGCCCATGACAGTACCATCTACAGCTGAAGAACCACAATGCCTCAGTCTACAGTTTCAGAAACTTCAAATACAGATATTCTGAAAATACTAAGTGGAGTGGGTTCTGTATTTCATAGTTTAGTCCTTGATCACTCACTACTAAGCAAAACCAAAACCAAAAAACCACCAACTCAAATGTGGCTGGGGGGGATATGTGTGATGCATGGGTATCAACGAGATATCCACATGTTGTGGATATTCAGTAAGAAATGCAAACAAAAAGTAGCATTATGTATCTCATGGGAAACACTGTGAAACTGTCAGCCACATGAATAACACCAAGAAAGAATTTTAAAAGCATACCTCAATTTTTAAAATCTTATCTTTAGTAAATTATCACACAAGGCAATGAACCCTTTTAAAAGCAAACACGTATCTTGTGGCAGAGAAATGTTTTAAGTCATTCTGTGAATCGTTAGGTGGCTTCTTAGCAAAGCATCAAATCATCTACTGAGAAATTCCAAAATGCGAAATCACATTCTTTAAATTTTCACCTGCTGGCTTAGGACTGCACTAATATTTTTAATTCTTCTAAAACACACAGAAATTTACATCTATAATAATGTAAATTTATGATCACAGAGAAGTTTCCTTTTAATGTCAAACCACGTTAAAGAATGTTAAAGAATCAGAACACTTATTTCCCTCACTTATTTCTTTCATAACATATCTATGAATAACAGGAATTACTTTCTAAAAATATTAACCTATTCTGTACTCATTAGCAAGAAATAAAATAAAATAGCCCCTTAACCCATGGGTTTAACAAATACAATAAACTGAAAGTCAGGTACTAAAAATACTACAGCCTGATGTAATTTAGCTTGCTTACCGGTCAGCTATGGCTTTGGCCATAAAGTAATCTTCAGCAATGTATTGGGCAAAAGCTATAAGCCCTCCTGCTTGATCTAACACATCCTTTCTCATTAAACAAGACATTCCCGTCACACATTTGAAGCCAGTTACATTGGCAGAGATATATGACCTTGGATGAGAAGTCCCAAAATATACCTGCCAGAACAAAAGCAAAAACATGCATGTATAATCAGAATGTTGTTAAAAGTATGGCATTTATAAACATTTTTTTCCCTAATGAACTTCTTTAAGTATGACTATCTTATTATTCTTATATAAACTATCTGAATAAAAGTTATTACAAAATAATGTTTACATGTAGCAGGCAATCAATAATTTATTTGATGGACAATTCTTTTTTTTTTTTTTTTAGATTTATTTACTTATTTTAGAGAGCCAGAGCATGTGAGCAGGGGCAGAGGGACAGGGAATCTCCAGCAGACTTCACACTGAGTGAGGAGCCCAATGTGGGGCTTGATCCCGCGACCATGAGATTATGACCTGATCTGGAACCAAGAGTCAGATGCTCAACGGACGGTGCCACCCAGGTGCCCCTTAGATTAACTATTTTTATTACTACCATTATGAAGAAAAATATACTTCTGGGGGAAAAAAAGTGTATTCTATTCTCAAATAAATACGGTGTTCCATAAAGCTGCAAGATTCAAAGGTTTATCCAAATAAAACTTAAATGGGATATAAAGTAAGTCAGGCAAAAGTATCACTAACTGACATGTCAAATATTAACAAATATTTTATATAGCCTACTTTCAGATGTTTGTGTAACTACACATACACACACCTACACATACCGGTGTATGTGTGTGACTGTGTGTACTCACACATGCATACACACAAACACCACTACAGGTCTATCAACCTACAGGACAATCCCATTTTAATTCCTTTCATAGCTAGCTGCTTCCTGCCTGAGTCACCGAGCTTTTTCTCCCGATTCCCCCAATGTTATTCTTCAATGTATTTTTCATAAACAGGGTGGAGACTAAAATTCTGTCTCCCATTTTACTCCCCCTTTCCCTAGATATACTTTGAAGTCATGAGCTATGCAAGTTGCTAAATTAGTGATAGAAAAAAATGGTCATCATCCTAATTATGAGACATAAAACCCTATTATTTACATCTGAGATAATCTGCCTTTTCTAATTAGCTTGAAAGGAGAAGGGTGATTTCCCTCAATGGCAGCAGTTATGCACACGGTGCGGAACAAGGGAATTATCGGGGGTGATGAAGACAACAATTCTTGCTACCTACCCGATGTCCAGACTGCACTGAAGCTTTGGTGTTTGTGGGACTGAACTGAACCAAACAAATAAGACCAGAAGCACACATCTTAATTCCTTAAGCAGTTGTTATGTGGGGCTTTAAGAATGAGGTGGAAGTAGGGACTATGTCAATGGCTCCCAGGATTTCTTTGCAGACTGGAACAATCGCTCTATCTCAGTTCACTCTAAGTGAGGCAAAAGGGACCTTTAAGGATTAAATTTAACCTAAGGGACTGACCGTGATCTGGGAGATGTTTACCACTGCCATACACATCAACTTGGATATTTCTAAAACAAAAATACAATGTGGCATATAAGAATAAAAAGTATTTTATTTTAAAGAACCGACTCAGTTTCTCTTAGTAAACAAAAATTCTGGTACTTAAAGACTTAATAATTTCTTGCAATAGGACAAATACATGCATAGGCAATATTAAGAGCTCATGGCTCAAATTGCCAAAGGTTAAATTCCACTCACAGTGTACTTTTACACCCTCAGATCTGTGGTCATCACAAGACTGCAATACAAAATAATGTAAGTGCAGATATGCTTAAAAGCAAGTTGATATGTTTAGAAGACTACAACCGTATATCCTTCCCTGATGACATTAAGGCAAGTTTTTCTTCCTAAATGTGTAACGACACAGGAATGGTTAAATCAGGTAAAGAACATACATACGACAGACTATGATACAGTCAATAAAAATCACTTTTATAAAAAGTTATTAATAATATGGAGAAAAGCTAATGAAGTGACAAAAGTCAGATACAAATTGTTTTTTAGAGTACCGTCTCAAACTGTTTTTAACAAGGCACATAGAAAAAAAAACCCAAAATTTCCTCTAATTGGTAGGGTTATGGGTTGTTTTTTGTTTTTTGCTTCTTGTATTTTTCCACAATTTATAGTTGACATTTGTTATAGGGTGAAGAAAGGGGGAAAAAAGGAAAATGGAAAATAAGTTTCTCAGGTAACTTTTACAAATCTGTTTTAAAAGGAAATCAAATGGGGTGCCTGGGTAGCTCAGTTGGTCAATGCCTCTATTTGGTTCAGATAATGACCTTAGGGTCCTGGGATCCAAACCCCCCCTACCCCCATGTCAGGCTTTGCTGCTCAGCAGGGAATCTGCTTTTCCCTTCTTCTCTCCCTCTGCAACCCCCCAACCTGCCAAGCGCCAGCACATTCTCACTCTTCTCTCAAATTAAACAAAACAAAACAAAAAAAACCTTTAAAAAAAAAGTAGGTGGGGCCCCTGGGTGGCTCAGTCATTAAGTGTCGGCCTTTGGCTCAGGTCATGGTCCCAGGGTCCTGGAATCCAGCCCTGTGTCAGGCTCTCCGCTTGGCAGGAAGCCTGCTTCTCCCCCACCCACTCTCCCTGCTTGTGTTCCCCCTCTCTCTGTGTCTCTGTCAAATAAATAAATAAACAAACAAACAAACAAACAAACAAACAAATAAATAAATAAATAAATAAAATCTTTTTTTTTTTTAAAGGTAGGAAATCAAATGGATTTTATGACTTATATGAGTAATTTTCCCTTTTTTGTATATTTAAAATACTCTGGGGATGCCTGGGTGGCTCAGTCAGTTGAGCAGGGTCCTGGGATGGGAGTTCTGCATCAGGCTCCCTGCTCAGCGGGGAGACTGTTTCTTCCTCTGCCTGCTGTTCCCCCTGCTTGTGCTCTCTCTCTCTCTCTCTCTGACAAATCAATAAATAAAATCTTTAAAAACTAAAATATTCTGTCATATTTAAAAAAGATTTTTTTCAGATTGGATCTCTCTGAAAGAACCATTTGCCATGTGCTTTTATGTAAGTCAGCGGTCTAGAACCTAACTCTAGAACTGAGAGAGCAATAAGGAGAAAGAATATACTGTGTTCAGCTGGTGATGAGACCACAAGACGCTTCCTGTGCACATCCACTCACTGCCAGAGGGCAGTAAGTTCAGCTGTGAGGGATTCCAGGTGCCCAAAAAGGTCTTCACTAACAAAACTACTCTCATCTTGAGGATGCCAGTACCTCGCAGGTTAAAACAGACTTAATTACAGTTAACTTCAGGAAGCTCATCCCAACTCTCAGACTTAAACTAGTCTCGGGTTTCTGGTAGATGAAGGATGTGACAGTAAGAATATTACATATGACCACGATACTTACCTGTTCTAATGTGGCGGCAAAGCCCTGTCTGTCTGCTACATAAGGCAGACCATGAACCAGGCCTACTTTCTCTGTCATTTGGTTCACCATGTCAGTGAGTGTGTCTGGAATTACTACAAGACAAAAAGGTGGCAAGAGAGAAAAAAGTTATTTTTAGTAAAGTGCCCACTACTTTGAAATACATTTTGTGAGCTATTAGCAAATTCCTTTTTTTAATATTTGGATCAAACAGAACTATCCTCCATCACTTTTCTAAGTAGAATACAAAATCTCAAAAAAGGCATAATATATGATAAGCTAATCAACAAGACACATTTTCAGGCTAATATATACCTAACATGTACCACAGACAGGATATACCCTGAAAATGTTACTTCCCCTATTTCAGAACCTCCAAACCAGACTAGATCGAGACAATGTGTCCTAACAGAAAAGGTACAGGAGCAAAAGTCAGAGGACCTCAGTCCTCACACTGGTTCCTGCATTCTCTAACCAAAGAAAATGAGCCTCCACTTTCTTAGCGGGTATGAGATATCCTATCTCGTGAAACTGCTAATGGGAATTGAATGACATGATACGCGACAGAGATGTGTACATATGTTATGAAAACATAATATATAATAAAAAATAATTTAAGATAGCAAACATGAAGAATGGACTTCATCTCTGGCCACAAACTGAGAGATCTGTAATGATCCTGATGAATTAGGCCATACTTCTATTAATTTTCAAATCTGCATTTTAAGCTAATAAAAAAATTTAAATCATCGTCCCTTCTTCAAATAGCAAACACTTCCTATCTTTTTACATGACTTTATTTTTATTTCCCTCAAGTCTTTGCGAACAAAATCTACTCTAGGAAAGTGTATTTGGACCTTCAATACACATCTTCTAGAGCAGTGGTTCTCCACGGCTGCCCTGCAGGGGACATTTAGCGAAGTTTAGAGACAGTTTTTGGTGCTCCTGGCATTCAGAGTATAGAGGCCTGGGGTGCTTGCTCACCATCCCGCATGGCAACCTCCACAACAGACAGTTATCAGGCCCCAAATGCCAAGGTTGAGAAACTTATGGTAATTAGAATATAAATGTTTAAAAATGCAAATTATAATTTCAGTATATAAACACCTTCCCACTAAAATAAGCCATGTATGTATTTTGGAAATATATTCACCTATTAATTTTTGTCCCTTTGTGAGAGAGAGTATATTCTTGGTGCCACAAACAGATTAAAGTAAAAGGGTAACATGAACAAGGGAAAATTTACAACTATGAAAAATCTTGTAAAAGGGAATGTAAAATAGACCATGACTTTTTTTTTTTTGTTTAAATAGCTGGAATTTGGGCACCTGGGTGGCTCAGTGTGTTAAGCCTCTGCCTTCAGCTCAGGTCATGATCTCAGGGTCCTGGGATCGAGGCCCGCATCGGGCTCCCTGCTTGGCGGGGAGCCTGCTTCCTCCTCTCTCTCTGCCTGCCTCTCTGCCTACTTGCGATCTCTCTCTGTCAAATAAATAAATAAAATCTTTAAATAAATAAATAAATAAATAAATAAATAAATAAATAAATAGCTGGAATTTTCTCTGCAAAGCAAAGGTATTTTTATACATGTAACATTCTAGGTTAGCATTAAAAAATTCCAAATCTTAGTAAGTATAATGTGACAATTGATCATGAAACAAGATGAAATAAATTTCTTTATGAAGCAAACAAAAAGGACTGATAAATGTATTTTCAGATTGCTACTGGCATTTTATCATCAAATGAATAGTTTTGCGAAATAAATAAAAAGAAGCTCACCTCTTATTCCACTGTCACAAATCCATATCAGATCATACTTTGCAACTTCATATCCTGGCATCAAATTATTAATTTTAGGATTAATGCCAACTTTTTTGCCACCTAAAAATATAAAGGTGCAACAGTGAAAGAGTCATGTGACATTGAAAATATTTTCCAGAATACAAATACAGGGTAGAGAGAAGTGAAAAGTACTTTCATACATAATAATTTAAACAAACATACTTTAACATTATGCTTTACATTCCTTATTATTCATAATACGTTTAGAAAAAAACTGTTCATTTGCAAAGGGAATTAATTTCTTTGAAAATGCATTAGTTTCAGTTTTTTAAGTTAATGCATCAGTAGTAAGTTTTTTAAGTTTTTTAAGTTAGTGCATCTTAAGTTGATGCATCAGTAGTAAGTATGAATCAATGTTTAATGGCAAATATCTCTCTACAAGTCTTCAGAATAAGCCTATAGGCTTTTGAAAACATCCCTTATAAAAATACATATATTTTTTTGCCATATCATAAAAGCAAATTCTATCGATCACTCTGAGAAGAACAACAGAGTAATGGGGGGGGAGGCGTAGGGTTTTGTTTTTGTTTTGTTAATCCCAGATATGAAAAAAACCCTGTTTTTAGAACTCAAGTTTTCTCAGGATATAAACATATCCTATCACTACTCCAGCGTGCATAAAGCAAAAATGCTAGTAACTTCACTCTAGTTTAATGCAAACATTACTGCTAATACTATTAAAGCAAAAGGGTTATTGCAGAATTAGTTTTTACCTACCAATAAACAATCTAGCATCGACATTTGGGTATTTTCCAAGAAGCTTCTTACATACATCAATGGCTGGATCATCGTGATCTTGTACACAAAGGAGGACTTCATACTAGTCAAAGAACACATTTTATGTAAATCAATCTCTTACAAAAATACGCACATTATTAGTATTTACTGACTGACAAAAAGGCGTTAGGAAAAACAAGCGATTGTACACACACAGCTTAAAAGTTAAGAGAGTACTCATAATGGATGTGAACACTTATGATACCAAGTGTTGCTTTAATCAAGAGCAGCTTCTCCCCCTGAACAGAGGCCTATTTGCAAGTAGAAGAGATAATGAAGGGCCTGGCAGCCCTGACAGCTGAAAGTCTTGCTGTTCCCAGATAGGCAGGACCTCGTAATTAAACTGGATCTCAAGCTTCTCCGTGCCCTCCATCACTGAAGCTTTACGAAATACAGGGTGCCCAGCAGCATAAAAGCAACATGGAAAGCAAACAAAATAACACCCCCTCTGTTCCTAGAAGCTCGGTCTCTGAATTTATTATTTCATGAAGGTGCTATAAATTACGTATCAACGCACATTATGATTAATTTAAAGGGCTTCCCCAAACTTTTCACATGAAAAGGACAAAGGGAGATTAGATTTTTGCTGTACAGTAAGTTTTGAAATAAAATAGAATTTGATTAAAAAATCTATCACCCTGAAAAGCATGGTTAGCCACCTAACAATGAAAATACCCAGGGTTCTATTCTGCTCAGTAGGTTTAGGAGTCATTTCTTTGCACTTGACTGGCTGTGTCCGTTACCCTGGGGTATTTATTTAAAGAACAGAATACTGGGCCCCACTCTTACTTTTGAATTAGAACTCAGGGGTGATTCTGACATGTAGCCAGGTTTATCAAATCTTGAGGATTTAAACTTTAAGTTACCATTTAGTAAACTACTAAGTTTTTAAAAAGCATTTGCTTTCACATACAAAGATGCTACTATAATATTTTATGGGGTAAGTATTCTAAACAGTAATTTTTTTTTCAGGAGTGCTGCTAAATTCATGCTGACTCCGTGACAAATTTCCTATCAATCCTCTTTCTAAAATAGGGTGGCCATTTTTAAGCAAAGGAGGGAGGTTAATTATGTCCATGAAAAAAAATAACAAATCTATGGGTCTTAAAAAATATAAAGAGCTAAGGACATAACTTTTTAAGTATTTAACATACAGAGTCTAGCTCAGGTCTTGGGAAACTCAGCAGAAACTGGCAATAAGGAAATTAGTGGTTGAGTATGAAAACGGCCAGGACTAAGGTCAAAGAAGAAGACAATATGATTTTTTAAGTGGGAAAAAAAAGTTTAAGTAGAGGGGAAAACAATGCATACTTCCCTCATACTTTCTACCTACTATTATTATACATTCTACCAGCCATCTACCTTTGATGAGGACTGACCAAAATTGCCAGTCAGGAGGTAGGGAAACCAACTTTACAACTACCCAGTCTCCCCGGACCAGATAAAAATCCAAGGATGGGAAGGAAACCACTGGCCCACACCCTTGAATTTCCCAAAGGCTTGACTCTTACGTCCTATAAAGCATCAGTCATCCTCCCAGCCTGACTCTCAAAACAATGTTTGGCTGAACCAGCCAAAAGGCATTGACCTTAACAATGAAGATCAGACAGATTAACTGACCTTCCAAAGGGTAAACGTAACAACTGGCTTCCCTACTAGAGCAAGCTGTTCAGCCAGGTTCGCGGTACAGAATTCCTCATTTTTCCAAACAACACATGGTTTCTTTAATGCTTTTATAATTTATGCTGTTCTGTAGGTATGAGTGAATACAGTGAAAGGAAATGTTCGTAAGTGATATAATTCCATAAAATATAATCAAAAAGTTAATTTTAGCTTTTTTTCCCTAGCAAGAGAAAACTTTGCAAAATATAGTTCTAGAATGATTTCAAAGGAGGCAGAGTTGACCTTTCTTCAAACGCAAGATTTAAAGTTTTAATTTTAGGGGCATCTGGGTGGCTCAGTCAGTTAGGTGTTGAACTCTTGATTTTAGCTCAGGTCATGATCTCAGGGTCCTGAGAGCTGGAGTTCCACATGGGGCTCCCTGCTCAGCGGGGGGTCCACTTGAGATTCTCTCCCTCTCCCTCGGCCCCTCTCCCCGCTTGCGTTCTCCAAAATAAATATCTTTAAAAAATTAAAGTTTTGGGCACCTGGGTGGCTCAGTGGGTTAAAGCCTCTGCCTTCGGCTCAGGTCATGATCTCAGGGTCCTGGGATCGAGGCCCACATTGGGCTCTCTGCTCCGCAGGGAGCCTGCTTCCTCCTCTCTCTGCCTGCCTCTCTGCCTACTTGTAATCTCCCTCTGTGTGTCAAATAAATAAATAAAATCTTTAAAAAAAAATTAAAGTTTTTATTTTTCTGATTATACCTCTTAAACTTAATTTTAAACGAAAATCAAAAATGAGTGCAAATAAAACTCAATTCATGTTATCTACAAAATGTTCAGACTCTTATTAAACATTTAACTTTTGCTTGTTTCTGATACTGAAAATCATACCAAATAGGAGGTAAGGATTTCAAGTATTTTCTAAAGTATTAGATTTTAAACTGTAGTTCATTTTTCAGCTATGATAAACACCTGTGTCTTCAGTTCAATCAAAAATTTTATTTGCTAGGAATCTCTGTATTGGAATAGTTAAGTCACTCCAACTACCCTGTGACTGGCAAGACACAACGTATCAAACTGGTTGACGGCTTTCTTAAATAATACAAACAAAATTTTTCTGAAATTATTTTTAAAAGACTGTTTATTTACTTATTTAGACTCCACACAGAGAGCCTGACGTGGGCTCGATCTCATGACCCCGAGATCATGACCTGAGTTGAAATCAAGAGGCAGAGGCTTAACTGCCTAAGCCACCCAGGCACCCCTGAATATTTTTATATTATCTAAAGGATTGGGCATAAGTATATATGTTCAAAAACATAAGTGTTTAATAAAAATATTACACTTTAAAAATACTTCAAGAAAACATTTACTTTATAGATCTGAAAGGGCTATAAGATATAGTGAATTTCATTATAAATCTGTGTAGTATAAGTATGAATACATTAAGTCTAGAAATAAACCCCAGAGTAGTTTAAATGAGAAGGTCAGTGTCCGACAACTCACTATTTAGTAAGGTTACTATACAAATAGCTAAACTGGCTAATTTTCCATTTTCCTTTTCAAACAGAGCAATGACTACAAGGCTGAGAACAAGAGAAGTGTAGGATATCCACTAACTGGGATTCAGCCCTTTGATATTTAAGAACTGAATATCTGAAACAGCAATAATCATGAATGCTACTTTTTAGCTTTTAAGAATATATTCAGACGCATATATAATATTAGATTTAGGTATAGAAATAACATTAGAAAAACATCACTGATTCAGCCCTGTAGACATTAGGAATACAAACTGTGTACTATAGCAAATAAGATAAAACATCCTCTTAAAACTGTTTCAATGATAGTAATCACTTATATTGCATATCAAGTAGGAATATCTTAAATTGTTCTATAAATAACTACACATCATTTTTACAGAAAAATTTTATGATATTTGGATGACAGCAGAATATGAATTTTCTATGACAGAACAGATTTAGACTCCAAATGCCTAGAACATTCTCTGGCATGGAGTGATTAATACACTTATTAAGTTAATGCATTCGTCCTTAGGATAACTTTTGAGGGAAAGACAGATGCCAGGAAGGAGATGTTTTATAAGAACACAGCTCTGAATTCAAAGTCTAAACAAGTAATATTATATACTTTTTTATTTTCAAGAAATTGTCTATTCAGTTTTCCAAATTTACTTGACAAATTCCTATCTTGCAGATTTACTAGTTTCACCACATATGTTGTGCTTGGTCTTTTGACAATGGATTCAATTTTCTGTCTTCTCTGATTTTTTGTTTAGAAGACCATTCAGTAAGAAAACAATTCCTGTTAAGGATAACTACACCATGGGCAAGAAAGAGTCCAAATACGGCACTGGACTTAGAACATTTTAAATTAATTCTGTATTTGCAAAAAAAGCAAAAAACCCACCACTATTACCATAGCCTCACTCTGGTAATAACTCTGATCATTTAATTTAAAAACTCTTCATATGGCCAGAATTTACTAATGTAAAGTTGTCAAGCCATTTAAGACAGACTGCTGCATCTTCCTCTGCAGCTAAATCGCTCCCTAAAATGCCGTCCATGCCGATGCCAAGCTGAGTGCTCAATTTTGTGGAAAATGAATTGTATGGCTTTTTCATTCTTATTTCCCTGCCCCCAAGGAATAAATATCAAAAAAAGTGGACTGGGGCTCCTGAGTGACACAGATGGTTAAGTATCCCAACTCTAGGTTTTGGCTCAGGTCATGAGCTCGGGGTCCTGGGATGGGGCCCCAAGTCAGGCTTTGTACTCTCTGTCCCTCTCCCCAACCCGTGCGTTCTCTCTCTCAAATAAATAAAATATTTAAAACAAAACAAAACAAAAAACCCAAAATAAGTGGACTAACAAGATATGTAAAGTACAGAAATCTTTCATGGCAATTAGTACAGTAACAATTCTCACCAAAGTTTAAGCCCAGAAATTCAGAACAAGTACCAGTAGTAAATCTTCTTGCACGTGTCCAAAATTAAATAAAGTTTTTGAACTTCAACATGTTCTTTTTCCAGAATGGTCTATAATGTTCCGAATCAAGTTAGGAAGAAAAACCTATCTCCAGAATGAAACCAGACATATGGGGCACCTGGGTGGCTCAGTGGGTTAAAGCCTCTGCCTTTGGCTCAGGTCATGATCTCAGGGTCCTGGGATCGAGCCCCACATCGGGCTCCCTGCTCGGCGGGGAGCCTGCTTCCTCCTCTCTCTCTGCCTGCCGCCTCTCTGCCTACTTGTGATCTCTCTCTCCCTGTCAAATAAATAAATAAAATCTTCAAAAACAAAACAAAAACCCAGACATACTTCTGGAAAACAATGTTCACACTCAACAAAAAGCCAATAATAAAGTTTGCTGGGCCTGGCAGTCACACAAATGTTCGTTTCAGGACTACATGCCTCTTGGGTGACACAGCCACTTGTCTGTTCACACTCAGATTTGTGGGATTTCAGTGGTTTAATTTCAGTTTCCTGTGGAACATTTGCCACCGGTCTTAGTCTTTTAAAAAGCCAATAAAATGCCATGAGGTCCAAGTTTTTCTTTCGATTGCAGGTCCTTAGCACTTTCCCCCCGCTTTCTATATTTTCTATTTACATAGCTAACAAATAGTATTTTATAATTAGTAAAGTTCTAAAGAAAGAATAAAAACAATCTCTTATATATGTGGGTCCTCGTTTTATAGTATCAAAACCGCTTTTTGCACAATTTAAATACCTCAATGACAAAAGTGGAAAAGGAAGCAAAAACTAGAGCTCTTGAGATAATCTCACATTGTAATAAAAAAAAACTTCATTCAGAAGAAGAAATCTATTATTAACTTATCCCAAATATTCGCGATTAATGGATACATCTGTTCCTGGGTTATTTTTAGAAACTCTTTCTACAATTAAAACCCACACTAACTTCCGTGACTAATTCAATACCATGACTATCATCTCCCAAGGACCCAACATAAAAGTTCCATAACCGTGTTCTGAGAGTGGGTGAATGGGGGAAAGGGTGGGATGATGATTAAACAATTAAAATGTGACACTGAGTTTCACAAGGATAAATGCATGATTCTAGCTTGTAATCAATGAAATATTTAATAATAATGATATTTAAAAATAATCAATGAAAATAGTCTTCAGTAAAAAAAATCCTCTTTGCATTTACTTACATAATGTGAGTTTTGAAAACCTTCCATTTTTCTTATTGCAAAGCTTGTTTTACAATTAATTTTATTTGTATCATTCTTTCTAAATTACAAAAGGATACTTTTTGTACTTTTAGCTTAAAAATAATCAAGTATATATCTTATTTTTTAAAAATCAGTTTATTGGATAGATACTGCATGCATAATTCAGATCTCTAAAATTATTAAATATACACATACACACACTAGAAGAAAAATACATAATTGTTTTCCTTCAAATTAGCTTCAAATACCTAGACTTCCAAACTTTAAAAGCACTAATAAAATAACAACACTGAAAAATAAGTGAATTATACTCATGTCTACATACTTAGTAAGAGGTGTATTAAGACTATAGCACATCTCTGTCTTCTCTATTCTTTTCACTGATGCTACCGAGAAAAATACAGGCTAAAAGAAAAGAAGTAAGAGTATGAAAACCTGTCACCATGAGAAGTGTGGTATGTGTATTATTTTCCTTCTCACAACTTGGGAAACACTGTCCTAAAGAAATAGGAGGGGAAGAGTCTCCAAGAGGCAAAAACTATGGACAAACTGAGACAATGAATGTCAAAACCACACAAGTGAATAGGGACCTAGAAGGAAAATTGAAATGGACTAAAAAATCAAGCAGACAGAAATGTAAAGACACATTCGAAAGCAGTGTTTCAAATAGGCAATTTAAAAGGCTGCAATAAAGCTAGATACATAAATCTCTTGATTTATTAAGTTGTCCTAAGAAACTACAGGTGGAATATTATACGATAGAGATAAAAAGAATATTGTCATCTCAAGAAAACCGGGAGTTTGCCAGTGAAGGAGTACGCTGAGTTCACAAATCTACAGACTGTATAGATAAATGATACGAACAATACAATGAGGCATGAAAACCCAGAAAGGTAACGAAATTAAAAATTAGGTATAAGGAAGCCCCATCTTACTGCTAATTGTAGCCTATTCTTGGTTCAAGAACCAGATTCTGAAGGGAATTTATGTTTACTTCCAGCTATCCTGAATCTCATTTCAGACCACCAGACACTGCTTTTTCTCTGTCACTGCCTTTCTCCTGTCGTTCACATACAACTCTCATGGAAGAAGATTTTTATATTCAAACTACCTGGCACTTAACAGTGTCTGATTTCCAGGAGGTCTACTCCGGGGTTTCTAATTCAGATGGATACGCGGTGGTTACAAGGTTACAACAGGAATCCGTACCCCTTCCTCAACGCCATTTCTGTCCTGTGACTGCAGCTATTACAGCAGCAATTGTATGAGACCGACATCATTGTGTCTCTTTAACACCTCTACCTTTTAGAGTCAAAATGCCTCTAAGTGTTTACCACAAGAGAAAAGCGAAAAAAAAAAAAAAAGAAAGGTCTTACCCACACCTCATGAGTACACGGTTGTACTTACTTTGGGGTAATCCAATTCAAAGAAGGTCTCCAAGTTGTTGATTAGGTTAGGATCTACTCCTTTCAGTGGCTTTAGAAGAGACACGCCTGGGAGCTTGCTATATGGCTGTTTGTCCGTTGCCTTCTTATTGAGGTGTAATCGGCTAAAAAGCAAATGATACACACATCATTTCTGGAGAATACATTAGTGCCAAATCTGTATAAAGTATGTGTTAAGCTATCAAGAAATTACTAAAGTCTCAGTTTTAAAGAGCTCTCTAAACATGAAGGAAAGTAACCAGATAAATGTCTAGTTTCGGAAAACCAGAACTAAGGAGAATGAATGTTCCAGTGAAGGCTGGAGCTTAAGACTGTGGTTTATGCTTCAAGAACGATGCCCAGCAGAGAATACAAATTCAATAAATACATGGTGAAGAAAGGAATTACAGTGTTAGCCCACATATTAACTGCCTTCCTGCCAAATTGCCATCAATGTGGACCAAGAACTGTAAAAACAGTAGGGGGGAAATCCCTATCTTCCCCAGAAAAAGGGGGAAATGAAACCAGAAAAATCTGAGAAATCTCTGTAAGAAGCAGTCCACACAACACACAACTGAAAGAAGTACACTCGATACCAGCGCAGCAAGCAAGAAAATGGGATAACTAGCAGAACTCTTGATATTCACAAGACCAGAATGGCACGAGTGGAACAGAGGGAATTTGAAAGTAAGAAAAAAAAAATCTCTATGATGAGCAAAATGTCTATTAATGACATTGGAAGATACACCAGTGCCACCAAAATACAAGTAAGGTGGCCAAGGTTCTCAGGGCTGGTCCATCTCAAGGGTGCGACAGCACGGCGCTCCTAAGGAGGGAAGCCATGCCAACTAATGAGAGAATGTGCCCCAGTTAATGTTCATGGTGTGACAACAAAGAGAAGAGATGCCTTTCAGCAGAGTGGTGATGTTTCTAAAGGAAGTCACTGAGGTCTTTCTCCTCCTCATAAGCAAGTCTCCAAGCACTCCACAGTAATTAGAGGTTAGAACAATCACGGGACCATGTGCGAGATATTTTAAGACACACATTATCCCACATTTTAACATCTCTGAAATCAATGGTATCTTAACAATTGGTGGCAGCCATATGGCAGTCCTAAATTAGTAGCACGAAAACCAACCAACGAAACCTTCTAGAAGATCAAGAGAACACTAGCATCAATGCATCTTTGATCTAATGAGATACACTATTAATCCATGAATGACTTTTGAAAGTACACCACTAACATCAGGCAGAGCAGTTAGCCATGCACTCATGCTCAGCTAATTAAGGGCAGGGATGTGCCAGAGAGAACATCTGATGTTTCAGATAAGGCCACAAGACATTTTACAGAAAGAAAACGGATTACCTACAATGAAAAAAATTTAAACCAGTAAGAGACTTTTTAAAGAACAAGATGGCATCAATATCTGATCTACAGCCAGATCAAATGCCAGAAAATAATGGGGCACCATTGCCAGTAGTGATGCTCGGTGTGGTTAGTGCCTAAGTTGCTTTTTTACTGGTCTTCAACAAGAAGAAATGGATAGAAACATTTACAGCAATGTGACATTTACATGCCATCCAAGCACGTGATCAGTATTTATTTTTATTGTAGTTTACCAAAGTATCAGTCCATGCCAGAATGGAAAAATTTTAAAGAGCTAATCCTCTGCCATAGATAGTTTGGAAAATATTCATCTAGCAAGTTCATCGAGAGGCTAGACAGAGGTAAAACCATAATCTAAAATTTATATAACCATTGAGGCACCTGGGTGGCTCAGTTGGTTAAGTGTCCGGCTCTTGATTTCGGCTCAGAGGCCACGACCTCAGGGTCACTGGATTGAGCCTGTGCTGAGTTTGGAGCCTGCTTAGGATTCTCTCCCTCCCCCCACCCCACCTGGACCATGCACATACATGCACTCTCTCTCTTTCTCTAAAAAAAAAATTAAGTAAGGGGTGCCTAAGCAGCTCAGTTGGTTAAGCATCCAACTCTTGATTTGGGCTCAGGTCATGATCTCAGGTNGGGAGCCTGCTTCCTCCTCTCTCCTCTCTCTCTGCCTGCCTCTCTGCCTACTTGTAATCTCTCTCTGTGTGTCAAATGAATAAATAAAAAAATCTAAAAAAATAAAAAATAAAAAAAAATAAAAAAAATAAAAATAAAAAAAAAATTAAGTAAGGGGTGCCTAAGCAGCTCAGTTGGTTAAGCATCCAACTCTTGATTTGGGCTCAGGTCATGATCTCAGGTTATGAGACTGAGCCCTCATGGAGCCTGCTTAAGATTCTCTCCCTCTCCCCCCCCAACATCCCCCCAACCAATTGCCACTCTCACATGAGTCCATTCTCTAAAAAAAAAATAATAAAAATAAATAAAATTTATAAAACCACAAAAATGACCACTATTCCATACCTAACAAAATGGCAGACTAGAGATATTTAGAGACCTAGCCAATACAGAACACACAGACCGCTGGAGAAAAAAAGTTTATATATTTAATTGATTGACAGTAATATTCACATGGTTCAAATCACTGAAAATATTAAAAAAGTCACAGAAAAGAAGTCTCCCTGTCACCCCTGCCCCCCAGTCTCCGCATTATTAGTTTCTTACTCATCTTTCCAGAAACTTTTTAAAAAGGCATATACAAGCCAACACACATGCACAAATTCTTACATAATATTTATAATGTTTAACACAGATGCATTAAAAGCATGTTTTAAAATACATAACAGAACTGTTACGAAAATAAAGGAAACCTCCCAGGTCAGAGACGAGGAGAAATCTCTGAGGGAGGGAGGGCTGGCTGCTTGGCCCAGGGCCATCTGCTGGTGCCTGATGATCTAGAGATGGAGATAAGCCTGAGACAAGAATGAGGGAACTCCGTTCTGTCCACCTTGTAGAAATACAGAATCTCTGAAAGGCAAAGTAGAAAACTGCTAGCCCATAGTGGGAAAATAGAGATGCTGCCTTCTTGGATTCACTCCTAAATGAGTGGAATTGAGGGAAAAAGTCTTCCAAGAGAACACCCAACCACATGGGTTTGGAACCCATAAGGCAAACTACCTGCGCCTCTTGAACAACACCCAAGAGAAATAAAAATTATTATCACTGGCACTAGAAATTCAATGGACAGGTAGGACAGAAGAATGCATATAGAGTTTATAAGAGAACTGGAGAACTGGAATCTAGATTTGGAGAAATTATTCAGGATGTGGCATACAGAGAATAGGATGCAAAGACACTGAAATCATGGAACAGTCTGAGACAAGGAAGAGAAAATAAAAAGGCTTGAAATCCCAGGAATTTTTTTCATCTCTTCCCACTGCATGATCATTAAGTGCTATTAAACTCATCAAAACATGCACGAGTTCCTGACCAAATACAGAGAAACCAGCTCACTAACCCATTGAATTTAGCAAGTCTTTAGATTAAAAACAAGGATAACTTAAACAGTGTTAAATAGTCTAGTACTGACTCCATTTCCCCTCTCTCCCTTCTTTTTTTATTAAGACATTTTAGTTTAAATGCTAATACAGATATACCTTCTATCCCTTGGAGAGCTTTTCATATCAAGAATGCAGTATTTTATCAGACACATTCTGACTCATCCAACAGCAATGAAGCTCCCTCCAGGCTTATGATGAAGAGAACTGGTTAATACTATATGTGAAATTTCTACTCAAAATAACTACAACCCAAACTGTATCACTTTTTTAAAAAATTCTCATTTGTGTTTCTCCCGTATCTCTCTCTCCTCGCCCACTCCCCAATATGCCGTCCCCCAATGAGTCATCTGGTGGAGGACACCCCAGGATACAAGAATCCTACTCTGGAGAATATTGTTTCGATTTATGTAACACAACTGACAAAGCCCCTTGTGACACATTAGGTGAAATGTTTACCAAAAACAATAAAATATGCATTAAGTCACACACAAAATCACGCAGCACTGTGCTCAGCACGCAGGGGTGCTCCACGACTACTTAGCATTCCCTTGCTGAACGATCATTTTTGAACCCCGAATGTACAGCAGGCAATGTCCTGTGCACTGGTGACAGAACGATGAACGGGAATTCCTGGCTGTCGGGAGCTGCAGTCTTACGGGGAGTTGCACGCCTATAGAAGCTCTTCCCCGTATAAAACTTCTATAGTGAACCAAACTATGTTCTAAAGCAAGAAATATATTAACTTGGCGTGCCACCCAGAAAAACGATGCTGGTGGGTGCCTTGGCCATAGCCAATGTTCTGTAAACCAATCTGTATTTTTCAAAATATGATCAACAGCCCATATGCCCCGAGTCTCAAAAGTGGCCTGAGTGGTAGAGTCCTCCATGTAGGGTGGCTCTGATAGGATCTACAAAGTTTACTGGTTTCAAACCAGTTTTAACTTCAGTATCTCAGGGGAGGGGTTCTGGATCACTTAGAACTAAACTAAACCCCCCTGCATCCACACATCTCACAGGCTTTTTCCAGCCTTGGCCTAGAGCAGGAGACTTGCTTTCTGTTAGGATCCTTCAGGTTCTACACTGTGAATCCAGTTCTACCTCCCCATCATGCATTTGGCTTGCGGGCCCTGTCCTTCTTTAGAAGGTGGAGGAGAGTATTTTTTATCAATGGGTAGGTGACACACATATAGTAAAGTCACACGTACGTGTACAGCTCAATGAATTTTCTCAGAGTGAAACACCCATGTAACCAGTACCCAGATCAAGAAGTGGAATATTAACAGAAGCCCTTGGCATGTCCCCATCTACTAGCTACCCCCCTCCTCAAGGGTAACCATTATCCTGACTTCTAACACACCAATTCTGCCAGCATTAAAATTTTATCTAAATGGGATCCTATGAGTACATAGGATGTACTCATTTGTGTCTGGTTTCTTTGACTTCAATGTTTCTGAGACTCATCTTTGCTGTTACATTGAGTTATAGTTCATTCTTTTTTTTTTTT
>LNAC01000070.1:4239408-4255684 GCA_002007465.1 Ailurus styani | reverse complement strand
TTGGAGAGCTTTTCATATCAAGAATGCAGTATTTTATCAGACACATTCTGACTCATCCAACAGCAATGAAGCTCCCTCCAGGCTTATGATGAAGAGAACTGGTTAATACTATATGTGAAATTTCTACTCAAAATAACTACAACCCAAACTGTATCACTTTTTAAAAAAATTCTCATTTGTGTTTCTCCCATATCTCTCTCTCCTCGCCCACTCCCCAATATGCCGCCCCCCAAGGAGTCATCTGGTGGAGGACACCCCAGGATACAAGAATCCTACTCTGGAGAATATTGTTTCGATTTATGTAACACAACTGACAAAGCCCCTTGTGACACATTAGGTGAAATGTTTACCAAAAACAGTAAAATATGCATTAAGTCACACACAAAATCACGCAGCACTGTGCTCAGCACGCAGGGGTGCTCCACGACTACTTAGCATTCCCTTGCTGAACGGTCATTTTTGAACCCCGAATGTACAGCAGGCAATGTCCTGTGCACTGGTGACAGAACGATGAACGGGAATTCCTGGCTGTCGGGAGCTGCAGTCTTACGGGGAGTTGCACGCCATAGAAGCTCTTCCCCGTATAAAACTTCTATAGTGAACCAAACTATGTTCTAAAGCAAGAAATATATTAACTTGGCGTGCCACCCAGAAAAACGATGCTGGTGGGTGCCTTGGCCATAGCCAATGTTCTGTAAACCAATCTGTATTTTTCAAAATATGATCAACAGCCCATATGCCCCGAGTCTCAAAAGTGGCCTGAGTGGTAGAGTCCTCCATGTAGGGTGGCTCTGATAGGATCTACAAAGTTTACTGGTTTCAAACCAGTTTTAACTTCAGTATCTCAGGGGAGGGGTTCTGGATCACTTAGAACTAAACTAAACCCCCCTGCATCCACACATCTCACAGGCTTTTTCTACCCTTGGCCTAGAGCAGGAGACTTGCTTTCTGTTAGGATCCTTCAGGTTCTACACTGTGAATCCAGTTCTACCTCCCCATCATGCATTTGGCTTGCGGGCCCTGTCCTTCTTTAGAAGGTGGAGGAGAGTATTTTTTATCAATGGGTAGGTGACACACATATAGTAAAGTCACACGTACGTGTACAGCTCAATGAATTTTCTCAGAGTGAAACACCCATGTAACCAGTACCCAGATCAAGAAGTGGAATATTAACGGAAGCCCTTGGCATGTCCCCATCTACTAGCTACCCCCCTCCTCAAGGGTAACCATTATCCTGACTTCTAACACACCAATTCTGCCAGCATTAAAATTTTATCTAAATGGGATCCTATGAGTACATAGGATGTACTCATTTGTGTCTGGTTTCTTTGACTTCAATGTTTCTGAGACTCATCTTTGCTGTTACATTGAGTTATAGTTCATTCTTTTTTTTTTTTAAGATTTATTTATTTTCAAGAGGGAGTTTGCGCATGCACACACAAGCAGGAGGCGCAGTGGGAGAGGGAGAAAGAACCTCAAGCCGACTCTGCACCGAGTGTGGGGCCTGACACAGGGCTCAATCTCGCGACCCCGAGATCATGACCTGAGCCCAAATCAAGAGTCTGACGCTCAACCGACCATCTCACTCAGGTGCCCCCAGTTCATTCATTCTTATTACAACTTGTATTCCTGGTATTAATATATCACACTTTATTTAGCTACTTTCCGTTGATGGGCATTTGGGTTATTTCCAATTTGGGGCTAATACAAATAGTCTGCAGCCTTGTCTCTGTCCTTACAAAGGTATCAAAAGCCCTGGCCTAAACCCCACCCCACCCCTGGACTTAAACTTTCCGACAAGATAAAGAAACCGGGACTGGATCTGCTTGCCCACCTGAAGCAATTTTTTAAAAATCCGACAAAATATGGAAAACGNCAGGGAGCCTGCTTCCTCCTTTCTCTCTGCCTGCCTCTCTGCCTACTTGTAATCTCTCTCTCTGTGTCAAATAAATAAATAAAATCTTTAAAAAAAAAAATAAATAAAAAAAAAAATAAAAATCCGACAAAATAGGGAAAACGATGGTTTTTTAAAATAACCAGACATAAGGTAATTAAAGAAAGAGTGATTCCTGTGACATGGAAAACAAATCAAGTAAGCCCCAGCTTACTGCTTGGAAACAACTTCCAGGCCAGGAGACCAGTGTTTTTCAACATTTGTATACATAATGCCCAGAAGTGAAAATCACGATTTAATGGACCAGTTGCAGAACTTCAGAATCTGTATTTTTACAAGCATCCCAAATCATTCTGATCCAGGCTAGCCATGAGCCACACTACAGTAGGCTATACATTCTCCAGGCTGCAGCAAAATAATGATAAACAGTATGTTTATCTCAATTAAAAAAAATAACACTGACTAAATAAGAGTAAATAAACATATACAGAGCTCAAACAGTAAGGTTAGTTCAGAGATAAAAAATATGGAGCCACCCAGAGTTTGTTACATACACCCGCTCTCGCAGGCAGAGCATGCCGTTAGCAGGTAGCCACAAATTAATGTAACTGACAGAGGGCCAGTAATGCGTGAAGGAGACTATGAGAAACCCAAAGAGCAGAAAGATAGGCAGGAAGAAAGGATTTAATAAAGAAGGCTTTATTTGGCTAAGCTGTTTCTCTTTTCCAAAGTGTTCAAGGAAGAGCAACAGTGAATGCTGCTGAGAGGTCAAGACAAGAGCTGAAATGTTCCCCTGACCGTGTGGACTTGGGGCCCTTGGAGAACTGTGGGCAGGGGCAGGTAAATGAAAACAGGCTAAGAAGCAACTGAATGAGAAGTGCAATGTGGTAACAGGGAACAAACACTACTTTCTCCTGAAATTTGACCTGAATAAAAGTGACTCTGGCCAGAGGAACTAGATGGAGAAAGGTTTTTCAGTTTAATTTTGGGGGGAAAAAAAGTCTTTAATACTTGAGTACAAAGAGTAAAGGGAACAAGCTAGTCAAAGGTAAAGAGAGAACATTTAAAATAATTAATGGCATGCTAGGACCCACAGTGTGAAGGAGTTGGGAAAATCTGACAGGACTGAAGGTAAAAGGGTGAAAAGTTAGAGGAAGTTCTGCCAATAACGGGTGACAGGGGCTAAATAAAGACACAAAGCACTGCCAGACGGCACCGAGGCTCAGCGGAGATCTGAGACCATGAATGTGTGGTAGTACTAACCCACATGGCTGTGTGACTGCCCTCTGCGGGATTTTGAAAGTTGAGAAGCTATAAATTATAAGATGGGTTCGGGATAAGCAGGCAGACTGATAGGAGGGAAGGCGAGTGGCAAGATGATGGAGTGATGAACTCTGAGTTCTGGCGACAGGGAGAATTCGACAAAACCAAGAGATAACAGGTGGAGGCCACAACTGTGGATAGATAGCCTAGGGCAGTTGTTTCAACCTTGACTGCACAAGAAAATCACCTGGGGAGTTTAAAAAATCCTGCTGCTCAGACCAATTAAATCAGAATGTCTAGGGCTAAGACCCAGGCAAGTAGTTTTGTTTTTTTTTTTTTTAAGGCCTTCCCTGGGGACTCCAAAGTGCAGCCCAAGCTGAGAACCATGGACCGAGGAAGACTAGGTAACTAAGAAGAGAAGGACTGGAGAAGGTGGAAGCTCAGGAAGATCAGAAGTTGTGGGACGGCTGGAAACCAGGAGGCCGGGAAGGAGCAGTTCAGGTGGTGTGAGAATGGGGAAGAGAGGCAGAAAAGGAGTAGGCGGTCCCCCCACAGCACTCTCGATGTGGCCAGTTACCAGGAAGCTAAGATTCACAGCAACTGGAGAAAGTCTCACACAGATACTCTATCCCTGTGGATTACTTCCGGGGTTATTTTTAGGTTATCACTGGCTATAGAGAGCAGCATGCCGGTTTAAGAGCCTGGGCTAGAACAGATCGCCCAGATTTTTTATACCCGTTTCACAGAGAACTGAGTATCCGTGGGCAAATTACTTCTTTATCTCATTTTTCTTAAGTGTGATAATCAGTACTGAGAAATAGACGAGATTAAGCCACATGGTAAGCATTCAATGATAGCTATTACTCACAATTTTTTAAAAACTGCTAGTTTCAAGGACATTTTCCATTTTTCTGAGTTACCATTGTTCTAGTAAGAGATTCAGAAACGTCAAACATTGATGAGGCTTATACACTAGACTGGAAGAACTGGAAATTCAAATATTTAAAGACTCTTTTATAGATATTTAAATATTAAGCCATTATGTTGGATTTTTAAATTTTATTTTTTAAAGATTTTGTTTTTTATTAATCTTTATACCCAATGTGGGGCTCGAACTCACAACCCCAAGATCAAGAGTGTCAGGTTCCATGGACTGAGCCAGCCAGGTGCTGCCCCTATGTTGGTGTTTTGTTTTGTTTTGTTTTTTTCCTTTGAGAGAGAGCAAGAGAGCACGAGCACTTGAGGGGTGGGGGGTAGATGGAGAGGGAGAATCTTAAGTAGGCTCTGCATAGCACTCAGTGTTGTGACCCTGAGATCATGACCTCAGCCGAAATCAAGAGTTGGACGCTTAACTGACTGAGCCACCCAAGCTCTCGGGCTTTTTTAAAACATAAAACCACCCCTGTGTATTAAGAAAGATTAAAGGGGCTAGGGGAATCATCAAAAGTCCCATATCATGGTTAAAACGGAGCAAGTCAAAACAGGGCACAAAATACATTTGATGCAAAGTTTAAATTATATGCAGTATTTAGGCTAAAATTATATTCAAAGTTAAAATTGTGTCCAATATTTAGGAACCAATTTAAAGTTCTAAAGAGATCATCCAAAAGCACAGAGGCAATGGAAGCACAACAGAGGGGAACATTAAACATCACCAATGATCCACTGAGAGTGGCCTGAGCTCTCCTTTTAAACCACAAGAGAGGTTCTCAATTGGGCAGAGGCGCTGCATAGGCCTGGCTTCTCTGAATTCCTCTACCCTCGCCTCACTCAAAACGTGGGATTCCAGGGCCGCAAGAACCCTTCCCTTGGCTCTGCTGGAGGGAGAGCTTGCCATGCTCCAAGCAGAGAAGGCCAGACACAATGAGCAAGGTAGCTCCCAGTTACTATGTAATCCGAGCACACTGCCTTCCAGGATGCAGATGTTCTGAGGGATTCCAGATGAGTGTTTTGTTGACCATGAAATCACCATGCCCAGGGCAGCCCCCAGAGCAAACGCTACAAGGCAGCCTTCTCACCCTAGTCCAGGCCAGGGGGAGGCCCCTCTGCACAACCTCTAACACCTGGAAAGCCCTCAATCCAGCGGTAGCATGTCCCAGGCCTTGGGCCCAGCAGAACCATAAATTTGGGATTTTAATAATGATCTTAGTTCTTTATGAAATAGAATCTCCCCAACACCTATGTCCATCTGATTTTCAGAAATTTGATTTTATTACATTTTCAGGAACACGTTGGATATAATAGGAATGGACCTCCTCTATGACCGGTCAATGGTTTCGATTTGTTTTCATTTTTAAAGAATACAATGATCCTGAAATGGGACTGAGCAATGCTGGGGAGATGGAAAGCACAGGAAAATTTCCATGTGTCACTCCCGAGGAATGATTTCTGAATTAAATTCTCAATGCGAAGGTAGTCACTCTGTCACAAAACTCGAATTCCTGTAATTAAGGCCCGAAACCCTCAAGGGCAGGGGGGAGGAGGTGCTCACAGCAGGCACCCTCCTGCCCCTGTCAGCAGCGGGACAGGGAGCAGGGGTGCTGGTGCACCCTCCACGGTGCTTCCTCGGAATAAGTGAAGTCCGAAAGGTCGTTGAGGGATGACTCACAGGCTAAAGAGAGAGGGCTTCAGGGTCCTGCTTTCCATTGTGAGCTAGAAGGACATCTATTCAGGGAACACTTCAAAGAACTCCAAGTGACTGGTAAGAAATATTTGGGGGTTCTGCTGGACTTTATAGCAGCTTTAGCTTGATGAGAACTAATCGCCTCTCGGCACAAGGGCTTTCCACTTCTGAGCTGATGGGATGGCCTTCTTTCATCTTAGGTGATTTTTGTTTCCTAAGAGCTCAGTCTCGAAAATTGTTACTCTTTCTCATCATCCTGGCTTACTGTTTCATCTGTCTAAGCTTGTTGTTCCCCTCCCTGCTTTCTTACAAGTTTTTGATTTGATAGCGTGTACCATTTTAAATGATTTCCTGTAGCAGTTCATATCCTAATTTCATTCTGAGCAGGAGGCAAGCGTGGTGCAAAGGGAAACTCCCTGGAGAGAGGTCAGGCTGTGCCCCTTCAGTCCTCGGGCAGCAGCCTCTGCAGCAATCTTAATGCGAAGCTACACCTGCCGGAAAGGCAGCCCAAGATCCTCACAGCAAGGCTTCCAAGGGAGAAGGTGGATTCCTTAAGAGCAAAGTTCACCTTGCCTACCAGCCCCAGATCATGCTTTTTTATAGTTCTGCTGGGTAGCTCCATTGAACCAATTTATCTGATTCTTGTAATTTATCTCCTCTGCTCTGTGCCACCAAGCTTGTTAATATGTCATGTAAAAATGAGGCTGACTGCTGTATCAGCAGGTCCCCTACTTCAGAGTCCCTGCCTGCGATCTCCCATGATTAAAGGCTTCTGTTGTTGTTACTTGTGACTGTCCCCTGGAAGGCTGTTACCGTGTCATGACTCATGTTACCTCCATAATGCACCGATCTTTTCAACAATGGTACTGCATCAAAATGGGATTCTTCAGCCACACAAAGCACACCTTCTGGTACATCCCGAACTCGGCAGACACAACATTCCCCATGGAACACGTAGTAACCAGTGGTGAGTTAGTTTTACAGGAAAACACAAACCATTTCCACTGCACAGAAGACTTATATACTACAGAATACAAAGATTCCATTACCAATGAAAACAAGTAAGAGATCTTTATTAATTTTATCATGCCCTCCCCCAAAACACCCCAACTCACTAATCCTTTGGTGACAAAAGAGCTGGCCCTAGTGTATGGGAAATGCTAGCAGCAACTAAGTAAGCCAGACGCCCAGCAGAAGCTATGGTCCCAGCACACAGTCCTCAAAAACACAGGAGACCCTCAAGCACACCATATGCTCAAACTCTTTTCAAAGCAAAAGGAAACTAATGGGACTATCCCAGCGTTCTTCTACAAAATTCCCTAAAAGCAGAATCTGATGTTTAAATTATTCTGTGTATAAAATAAAATTCTGTGGATGGAGGAAAAGTGGGGGGGCACTTATGATTTGCATCAACCAACTCAGGAGAGCACTGGGCTCCCCATCCCCTGAAAGTCAGACCTTAGTGTAAAGATTATTCATGACAAGAAAGTCATTCCTATAGGAAAACCTTGGGGACAGGGGGATTCAGATTTGTAGGTAGACGTGTTATTAATAGAACCCTGTTTCTACTTTAAGTGCTATTCACCAGAAATAGTGAAATAAAGATTCCATTTGGGGGCACCTGGGTGGCTCAGTGGGTTAAAGCCTCTGCCTTCTGCTCAGGTCATGATCTCAGGGTCCTGGGATCGAGGCCCACATCGGGCTCTCTGCTTGGCAGAGAGCCTGCTTCCTCCTCTCTCTTTGGTAGCCTCTCTGCCTACTTGTGATCTCTCTCTCTCTCTCTCTCTCTGTTAATAAAATCTTAAAAAAAAAAAAGATTCCATTTGGTCCAATAAATTTCACTGAAGTCCATTACCACTGAAAGCATCGGAAATCTAACCATCTACCTAAGATTACAAGTGCCAAATGACACTGAACTAACTACACTGAAAAATCCACCATTACTAATGGAAAAATTCAAAGTTCATTCACTCAACCAGCAATAACTGAGTGCCTGGCACACTGGACATAGAACAGTAAATAAGATACTATCTCTCCCCTCAAGAGCTTACAATCTAACTGGGAAAAGAGACAACGGAACACACACAATTTGGATGGGTAAATTCAAGGCAATGAAGAAGGATATAAGAAGAGGTGCCTGGAATGCCTGAGTGGCTCAGTCAGTTGAGGTCATGATTCCAGGGTCCTGGGATTGAGTCCCACATCAGGCTCCCTGCTCAGTGGGGAGTCTGCTTCTCCCTCTCCCTCTGCCTGCTGCTCTCCATGCTTGCCCTCACTCCCCTTCTCTGTCTCTGACAAATAAATAAAATCTTAAAAAAAAAAAAGGGAGAAGAAGAAGAGGTGCCTAATGCAGTAAAAAGCTAAAGTCTAAATAGGCTTGAATGAGCAGAAGTTAAAAAGGAAGGGAGGGGGGAAGAAGAAAGAAAGGAAAGAGAATTCTAAAGAAAATACACAGCAAGAGCGCCTGGGTGGCTCAGCGGGTTAAAGCCTCTGCCTTTGGCTCAGGTCATGATCTTAGGGTCCTGGGATCAAGCCCTGAATCGGGCTCCCTGCTCATCGGGGAGCCTGCTTCCTCCTCTCTCTGCCTGCCCCTGTGCCTGCTTGTAATCTCTCTCTGTCAAATAAATTTTAAAAATCTTAAAAAAAAAATACATAGCGGGTGCCTGGGTGGCTCAGTGGGTTAAAGCCTCTGCCTTCGGCTCAGGTCATGATCTCGGGGTCCTGGGATCAAGGCCTGCGTCGGGCTNCCATGTTCAGTGGGGAGCCTGCTTCCTCCTCTCTCTCTGCCTGCCTCTCTGCCTACTTGTGATCTGATCTCCCTCTCTGTATCAAATAAATAAGTAATCTTTTTAAAAAAATACATAGCATATTGAGGGGAATTTCATTAATTCAATACTGCTGAAGAATTAGGTACAATGGCTCATCTCTTAAAGAATTATGCGTGTCTAGGGCGCCTGGGTGGCTCAGTGGGTTAAAGCCTCTGCCTTCAGCTCAAGTCATGATCTCAGGGTCCTGGGATCGAGGCCTGCATCCGGCTCCCTGCTCAGCCGGGACCCTGCTTCCTCCTCTCTCTCTGCCTGCCTCTTAGCCTACTTGTGATCTCTCTGTCAAATAAATAAATAAAAATCTTAAAAAAAAAAAAAAGAACTATGCATGTCTTGCTAAGGAGCCTGAATGTTAACCTGAAGGCAATGGGGGAATCATGGTAAAATTTTAAGCACATGATCTAAGATTAGTGCTCCAGGAGGACAAGGCTACAGTAAGAAAAATAAAGTAGAAAGGGAGCAAGGCTGTTGGTAGAGTACCAGTGAATAGAGAGAGTCTCATTGATCTAGAGTAGAGATAAAGGGTATAGCACGCATGATATAGGAAAAGGATGGATGATGAGTTAACAGAACCGTAACTGAATATTAACACTAAATTAGAACTGTCATTTTGCTTTTTAAAGCTATCACACTATCGTCCAATTCGGTATCTTCCCAGGCTCAGGTTAAAGGGGCTCTACTGCCTCATTCACTCTCCCAAAAGTTGTCCTAGGGCGCCTGGGTGGCTCAGTGGGTTAAAGCTTCTGCCTTCAGCTCAGGTCATGATCTCAGGGTCCTGGGATTGAGCCCCCAATCGGGCTCCCTGCTCAGCAGGGAGCCTGCTTCCCTCTCTCTGCCTGCCTCTCTGCCTACTTGTGATTTCTGTCAACTAATAAAAAAAGTTGTCCTGGGAGCAATGACCCTGACTGATCAACACATGACCAAAGTCCAAGAGCATCCTCAGAACTGAACCCAGAAAAGAGACTCTCAATTTAGGTTCCACTATGGCTCAGAACACCAATGTATTAATTAACTTAAGGCAAAGATCATACTATCTAAAAATAACATGTGAAATGCTAAAATTTACATTAAAAACAATTAGTTTCTGACAGAATGTTCACAGACATCCTGACTCAGTGAGTATTTAAATTCCACTCAAAAGCTGTGCAGCAGGTATAAAAGTTGCTGTGCTTAAAAAGGTTTGAAAAGGTAGAATGAACTTGAAAGGAAACTCCAGGGAAAGACCTCTCCTTTACTAGAGGGCAGTTAATATTTACAGATACAAGTATTTCCACACTAGCCTGGCACCTCCAGTCACTTAAAAGATAAAGCCTAGCGGGGCACCTGGGTGGCTCAGTTGGTTAAACATCCGACTATTGATTTCCACTCGGGTCATGTTGTCAGGGTTGTGAGATCAAGCCCCACATCAGGCTCTGTGCTTGCCAAGGAGACTGCTTGAGATTCTCTCCCTCTCCCTGTTCCTCTACCCCCGCTACCATTCACTATCTCTCTCTCCCCCACTAAAATAAAATTTAAACAAACAACAAAAAAAAAGATAAAGCCTAGCACTGAACATTAGAACTTTACAAATGGAGGACAAAAAAATAGTAATCCAATGAGAGGAAGAAATGGAAAGAGAGGGAGAGAAGGAAAAAAAAGGAGATGGAGGGAAAGAGGCAAGGTGCCTCGCTCAGATACTCTTATCATCCAGCAATATGACTCCCAAGGGCTAAAAAGAGAAGAAAATGACTGGCTCCAGGCTTTTGTAGGATTTCACGGCAACTCCCAAGCTATCAAACCACACTACCTCTCAAAAAGGAAAAACTCAAAGATCACTTAACCAACTCTGCACTGAGGCTAGAATCATCAGTTGTTTTTAGGAAATTTAAAAAAAAAAAAATCTTGGGAATAAGAGCCCTGAATTTTAGGCTCTAATCTGAATATTATCTTAAATGTTATAGGCAGTAATCCCACAAAAGTCTGTCATCTAGAATATATTACAAAATGACTAAGCATTGGTTTGATATGAAAATTGGAAAGGAAGGGTGCCTCAGTGGGCCGGGCAACCCACTCTTGATTTTGGCTCAGGTCATGATTTCAGGGTAGGGGGATGGAACCCCACATCCGGCTCCATGATCAGCAAGAAGTCTGCTTCTCTCTCTCCCTCTGCCCTACCCCTCCTACTCATGGTCTCGTCTCTCAAATAAATAGTCTTTTTTTAAAAAAGAAAAGAATGGTTTTTCTAGCTTATAAATTATCTCAATTTTTAAAAACTTTTTTTTTAAAGATTTTATTTAGATGATAGAGACAGAGCACAAGTAGACAAAGCCGCAGGGAGAGGGAGAGGGAGAAGCAGGTTTCCCGCCGAGCAGGAGCCCCGTTTGAGGCTCCATCCCAGGGCCCTGGGATCGTGACCTGAGCCAAAGGCAGATGCTTAATGGACTGAGCCACCCAGGCGCCCCTCATTTTTTTTTTTTAACTACAGGCTTACAGGAATTGTGAGACATTTGTGAAATCTGAATAATTTGAACAAGAACTGCTCATTGTATTTATCACACAAAGCTCCATTTTTTTTTTTTTAGTTTATTTTTTTTTAGTAAACCATATACCCAATGTGGGGCTTCAATTCTCAACTCTGACATCAAGAGTTGCATGCTCTACCAACTGAGCCAGCCAGGTGTCCCTGAACTCCATTTTTTAATACAGGCCAATACTTAGCTCTGTCTCTTTGTAAGAGGACACAATTCAATAGAACACTGAATCTAAATTAACTGGATACCACTACACACTGTATTTAATTTTAAAAATAACCAATTGTTTTTAAAAGTTTTATAGCTTTTCTTAGTCATTTACTATTATATTTGCATGACTTAAATGCTTTTAACAATTAGATATCCACGATTAATCTCTTTAATGTGACAACCAGATAGTGAAGCAATACAAGTTTTTGAAATAGGCTCCATTTCCACCAGTTGCAAGCACAAAGTAGGAGAGTTTTAATATTTGCTTATTTTATGTACACTTTACCTTATTTCAAAAATGATTTGAGAGACACAGAACATGTGTTCAGAAAATATATTCTTCAATAAAATACAGAATGTTAGCACACTGTTTAAACCAAAATATTGCTGCCAGTGTTCTTTAGCTTTCCTCATCGAATTGTTAAGATATCTAGTTTGCAGGGCGCCCGGGTGGCTCAGTGGGTTAAAGCCTCTGCCTTCGGCTCAGGTCATGATCTCAGGGTCCTGCGATGGAGGTCCGCATTGGGCACTGTGCTCAGCAGGGAGCCTGCTTCCTCCTCTCTCTGCCTGCCTCTCAACCTCAAGCCTACTTGTGATGTCTCTCTCTCTCTGTCAAATAAATAAATAAAATCTTTAAAAAAAAGATATCTAGTTTGCAATTCCACTAAATACAGTGGGGAGGGGCACAAAGTGTAGTTCTCTGCAGAAAATAACTCATTAACTGGGAAGTATTTTTATTTCAATAAGTAATCACATCAAACACCTAAGTAATTTTGAAGGTGGGACCAGAAGGAACTTATCCAAAAAAAAAAAAAGGGGGGGGGGTTAAGATTTAATTTACATAAATTAAGTTGCTGACTATTTGCTCTATGTTGAATTACCCATTTCAGAAAGGTATTCACAAGATTCCTTTAATTAGCTGTTCATCATAAACTCTTATAAACTAACTGCATTTTCTTCATTCTATTTTCAGGATCCTGTTACTATCAGTCACAAAGGTAACTACATGTGACATTAGAAAATAAATACAGGGCGCCTGGGTGGTTCAGTGGGTTAAGCCTTTGCCTTCGGCTCAGGTCATGATCTCGGGGTCCTGGGATCGAGGCCCGCATCGGGCTCTCTGCTCAGCAGGGAGCCTGCTTCCCCCTCTCTCTCTGCCTGCCTCTCTGCCTACTTGTGATCTTTCTCTCTGTCGAATAAATAAATAAAAAATCTTAAAAAAAAAAAAGAAAAGAAATACAAAGCCTCTTGTAGTATTTTAACTAAGCTAAGCGTTTGCGCTACTCTTCCACACAAAGTATTTAAAGAAAACTCTGCTGTTCATCATTAAGCACAAAATAAGTAACTTAAAACAACTATGGAGTTGTCTCAAGCCTAACAGCACAGGTTACTTGGAATATTAGGCTATATCGCTAGTGTTCGTTTTATTTTATTTTATTTTTTTTTTTTTTAAGATTTTTTATTTATTTATTTGACACACACAGAGAGAGATTACAGGTAGGCAGACAGGCAGGCAGAGAGAGAGAGAGGAGGAAGCAGGCTCCCCACTGAGCAGGGAGCCCGATGCGGGCCTTGATCCCAGGACCCTGAGATCATGACCTGAGCTGAAGGCAGAGGCTTTAACCCACTGAGCCACCCAGGCGCCCTAGTGTTCGTTTTAATTAAAGAAATATGACTTTATCATTATGTATATATAATAGAGGGAAGG
The DNA here is from genome assembly GCA_002007465.1 of Ailurus styani. Classification (NCBI taxonomy): domain Eukaryota; kingdom Metazoa; phylum Chordata; class Mammalia; order Carnivora; family Ailuridae; genus Ailurus; species Ailurus styani. The sequence continues at coordinate 4,242,651 of LNAC01000070.1, read as the reverse complement.
GGATATCATAGTCCCATGTTGAAAGAAGTCAAATTTTTCCAAATTGAACTATAAGTTTAATAATTCCAATGTGAAAACACGATTTAAAAATTGCAGTTAAAAAACAGTATTACTTAGACTCTTGGAAAAAATTTTAAAGTACACCTTTAAGGGGTGCCTGGGTGGCTCATTCGTTGAGCATCTGCCTCCGGCTCAGGTCATGGTCCCAGGGTCCTGGGATCGAGCTCTGCATCCCCACATTGGGCTCCCTGCTCGGCAGGAAGCCTACTTTTCCCTCTCCCTCTCCCCTTGCTTGTGTTCCTTCTCTCTCTGTTGTCTCTGTCTCTCTCTGTGTCAAATAAATAAATAAAATCTTTAAAAAGAAAAAAAATAAAAATAAAGTACACCTTTAAGTAAAAATGTGTAAAAGCCAATAAAGTTTGGAAAAGAATGAGGGATTTGCCTCACCAGTAATAAGGTAATAAAACTTCATTAATTGAAACAGTGGATACTAGTACAGGAATAGATCAATGAAACAGCACTGGGAGCCTTGAGAGACATGTAAGTACACAGATGAATTTAGTCTATAATAAAAACAGTATTTCAAAACCATGGAACAATCAAATAATAATCCAGTAGGTAATTTTGGGACAAGTGGCTAAGTATTTAGGTGAACCTAAAATTAAGGCTCTGGTTCTCATCACATAATAACGTAAAATGAGTACATTACAGAATAAAATGTAAAAACAAAACAAACAAAACAACCAACAAAATTCAAATTACTAAAGAAAAACAGATGTTAACTATATAATAATTGGAGGAATAGATATAAAATTACACAAATTGGAAATGTTTTTTAAAAAGCCCTGAGAACCCAAAACACAGCACATACATTTTTCTCCATGTTAAATATATGAACATAGTTGAAAGACCAAAAAAAGACCAAAAAAAAAAAAAAAAAAAGCTAGGGAAAAAAACCCTACAACCTATCACAGAAAAACAATCTTCATATCAAGATTAACAGGCAATGGACTGCAGCACAAAGGATTATGAGTATGTAATTTACAACTAGATACAACTACAATGGATTACAGCACAAAGGATTATGAGTATGTAATTTACATAATTTACATGAGTATGTAATTTACAACTAGCATATCAATATACGAAAAATATTCAATGGAACCAGTAATTAAAGGAATGAAAATAAAAGACAGAAAACAGTGAAGAGCCTGATATTTTAGTAAGGGGAAATGGGCACCATCATACATTGTTACCAGGACTATGAATAGATACAACTTTCTACAGGGCAGTATGTATCGAAGTTTAAAATGCACAGGCTTCTGGCCCAGTAATTCCTCTTTCAGGAATGTAAACTAAGGAAATCCTCTCTCAAAGATATACAGATATGAATTCACCACAGTGTTGTTTATAATCTTGATGAATTGACAACCTAAATGCCAATTAATAACAGTAAGTACATATTAGTACCTCGTCAACAAAAATGTCATCATCTATTTAAAAGGATGCAGAGATCATCCATTTATTGACATGGAAAAAAATGGTCATGTCACTTTACATGGAACCTCCATGAGAGCAGGTTGGGCAAACCCTGGATGTCCTGTTCTGCAACCTTATTTCCAGCGCCTAGAATAGTGCTCTGTACAAAAGAGCTTCCCAGAAAGTATTTACTAAATAGATTAATTTTAAAAGCAAATTACAGAACAATAATCATAATGCCCCTTTCCCCTCTCTCCCTCCCTTCTCTCTCTCTCTCTCTCTCTCTCTCTCCACACACACACACACACACACACAAATGGAAGGACAGTCACAAAAGGTTAAGAAGTAATAAGAGTTTTGGTGTGCGTGTTTAACTTTCTTCTTTATACCACTCTGTATCATCTAAATTCCTTACATAGTAAGATTTTTTTTTTAATTTTTATGATTGGAAAAAAGTAACAAAATTGATTTTTAAGAATTCATATATTAAAAAAAACACAAAATGTTCAGTGATGACAGATCACAAACTACAAAAACTAATCAGTAATAACGAAGTGGCATGTTTTCTTTCCTCTCCAAAGAAATATTGGTATGTCTTCTACAATGTAGCATCTTTCTCCAATACCAGGAAATGCCACTCTATAACAACAAAATGCAGAATTTCCAAAAGAAAAAGCACATTTTTTTTTCTGTAGTAAGAAAGGGGGGGGGAAGCAACAAATTTTTTAAAAGTCCTCCCATCTCCTCTATTAACACATGCTCTCTTCTAGTTGGTGATAAAGATTACTATGTATAGTCTTTATTTTTTTCAGGCTAAAATGCCAGTGAGTCCGTATCAGAAATGCGCTCTATGCAATTTTTCCATTTCTTTGGGGAAACAGATTTTATTTTAAAGACATTTAAAAAATTGAAATATCAAAACTAGCCACATACCCGCTGTCATCATTCATCCCACCACCCTGTTTTATATTATTCACAGGCTTTACCACTATCTGAAATAACCTTATTCGAATTTTTATTATCTGTCTCTCCCTTCTAGAATGTAAGCTCTATGAGGACAAGAATTCTGTCCTTCTCACCAATGTGTCCACAATGAATGGCATCAAGTAGGCCTCAAGGAGTAATTTTTTGAATAACGAAAAAGGGGTGTGTGTGGGGGGGAGGATCTAAATAAGACTATAAATAAATAAGGAATTGGAGAAAAGGAAAGAAAACCACAATGAAATGTACAAGCTAACATGACTCAAGGCTATAACGTCAGCCCGGAGGTTTGGTGGACATTTTTTAAGGCGGACAGGTGCTCCACACCTATCTAAAAGCACAGAGCTCTTCCAGGAAGAAGAAAATCCACAGGGAGGTCTCCGGGTAGCTGTGTGCAGCTCCCAGTAGAGTGGGAACGATCATCATAGAAATGTCGTCTGGGTCGAGAAAACAACAGCAGCAACAACATACTATACATCTTGGCACAGATGAAAAATCAAACGAATTCCCAACACAATGAAACCAAGCAAGCAACCTTCCGCCCGACACGTAGAAAGAGCAGTCTCCTTTCTCCTGGCCGTGCAATTGCCCGCAGCCCAGTAAAACCCCTCACTCACCACTTTTTCCCCTCAAGGACCCCCCGCCCCAGCTGGTCCGAGGGGAAAGGGAATGGGGGGGAACAGTCTGAGAATGAGCTTTTTCCACCCCCACCGGAGCCCAATCCTCTCCGAAGCGCAATGCCTCCCACCCTCCCACCCCGAGGCCCCGACCCCGCGCCAACGG
>LNAC01000070.1:4161997-4237450 GCA_002007465.1 Ailurus styani | reverse complement strand
GGCCTCGATCCCAGGACCCCGAGATCATGACCTGAGCTGAAGGCAGAGGCTTTAACCCACTGAGCCACCCAGGCGCCCAACTTAACCTTTATCTTAATTTTAAATCAGTTCAGGGAGATGTTTTAACCTAGTACTAAATGTTTCTGTTTGTTTCTTTAGCCTAGATGAGTTTATATTGTTTCTTGATTGTTTTATGTTTAGACAATGTTTATTTTTTCAAGTGATTTCCTTTAAATAATCCATGACGTCCCTTGAGAGATTTCAGAATTGAATTCAATTTTGAAAAGACGTTGGTTATTTTATCATTGCTATTTATTATGTTTGATATTGATTAAATGAACTACCTTAATCTGAGAAATAATTCTGCATTCACTATACTCTGTGTTTTACTAGGGTAAAGTCAGTAAGAAAGAACAATGTTTACAAATGAAATTTCTATTGTTCAGAGCTACTGGTTAATGAATTAAAGTTATAGCGGGATAGAATACTACCAGCAAAGTAACTACAAATGGAAATTTTTAAAACATCACCATTGTAATTCATTAATTCTAGGATTCACTTTAAAAAGAAAAAGATTCAGGCGCCTGGGTGGCTCAGTGGGTTAAAGCCTCTGCCTTCGGCTCAGGTCATGATCCCAGGGTCCTGGGATCGAGGCCCACATCGGGCTCTCTGCTCAGCAGGGAGCCTGCTTCCTCCTCTCTCCTCTCTCTCTGCCTGCCTCTCTGCCTACTTGTAATCTCTCTGTGTCAAATGAATAAATAAAATCTTTAAAAAAAAAGAAAGAAAAGAAAAAGATTCTTGGGCGCCTGGGTGGCTCAGTGGGTTAAAGCCTCTGCCTTCGGCTCAGGTCATGATCTCAGGGTCCTGGGATCGAGGCCCGCAACAGGCTCCCTGCTAAGCAGGGAGCCTGCTACCTCCTCTCTCTCTCTCTGCCTGCCTCTCTGCCTACTTGTAATCTCTCTCTGTCAAATAAATAAATAAAATCTTAAAAAGAAAAGAAAAAAAAAGAAGATTCTATCTATTTATCTTTCTATTTATGAGAGAGAGAGGGCATGCCCATGCCAGTGGGGGGAAGGACAGATGGGGAGAGAGAGAATCTCAAGCAGACCCCACGGGAGGGCAGAGTCCTACCCCCTACCTGGGGCCTTGATCCCACAATCCTAAAATCATGACCTGAGCCCAAACCAAGAATCTGAAGCTTAACCCACTGAGCCACCCTGGTATTCCTCCGACTCACTTTAAAAATTAATTTAATATGGGCCACCTGAGTGGCTCAGTTGGTTAAGTCCCACTTTTGGTTTCAGCTCAGGTCATGATCTCAGGGTTGTGAGATTGAGCCCTGCCTCAAGATTCTTTCTCTCTCCCTCTGCCCCTCTCCCCTCTTTAAAAACAAAACAAAACAAAACAAAAAAACAAACAAACAAAAAACCCCACACCACTTTAGGGGTGCCTGAGTGGCTCACTAGGTTAAGAGTCTGCCTTTGGCTCAGGTCATGATCTCAGGGTCCTGGAATCAAGCCCATCATCCGGCTCCCTGCTCAGGTGGGAGCCTGCTTCTCCCTCTGTCCCTCCCCCTGATCATTCTCTTTCTTTCTTTCTCAAAAAAATAAAGCATTTTAAAAACATTTTAAAAACACCACTTTAACATAATTTAACATTTCTGAAATGGAAATACATCTCACAGTAACACTAACTGGTAGATGCTTTTTTTTTCTTTTTTTTTTTTTAAAGATTTTATTTATTTATTTGACACAGATAGAGAGATTACAAGTAGGCAGAGAGGCAGGCAGAGAGAGAGGAGAGAAGAGGAAGCAGGCTCCCCGCTTGAGCAGAGAGCCTGATGCGGGCCTCGATCCCAGGACTCTGGGATCATGACCTGAGCCGAAGGCAGAGGCTTTAACCCACTGAGCCACCCAGGCGCCCAGATGTTTTTTTCTTGATTGTATGTAAATAACAGTGCATCTTACAGTGAATGCCCTCTTAGATTCAGTGAACTCTATCAGTTGGTCAATTAAAGCATTTTGTTATATTCTGCTTTTTTCCAAGATATTTTTTGTTGAAACTTACAACAAAAGATTTTATATAGTATGAACAATAACATGGAAAATGAGACCAAGAAAAGTGAAAGAAGCACATAATCTTATGAATTAACAGAATCGGTATAATTGAGTATAATCAGTAGATTAAAGATCAGCTATGTTGTACTTAGGCCTAGTTAAACTTGGTCTTGTCCAAACCATTCTATAGTATCTGTAGAATATTAGGATTACATATTCTAAAATGAATATGCATGAATATGTAATCCTAACATTCTATAGCTACTGTAAAAATGTACGTTTCTTCTACATAGCACAGCAGCATAGGAATCTAACAAAGACCCTGTCCATGATCTTGCTTTTTGGCAGTTAACTTTTTTTTTTGGGGGGGGGGTGTCTAAAGAGCCCTCCTCTCTTTTAGAAAACCAATTTCACCAAGGTCAGGGCTTCTGATTCTTTCCAGGGACAAACCAGTAGCATTAGCAGATATTAGAATTCATACAGTTTGAGGGGCAATATTTTCAGAGACAGACAAAATCCAAATTTGACTGTCATTTAATGGCCCTAGATATTTCAGTTTATAAAACTGTAACAAGAAAAGAATTCAAATGGTGCCTGAGTGGCTCAGTGGGTTAAAGCCTCTGCTTTCGGCTCAGGTCATGATCTCAGGGTCCTGGGATCGAGGCCCGCATCGGGCTCCCTGCTCAGCGGCGAGCCTGCTTCCCCCCGCCCCCCCTCTCTGCCTGCCTCTCTGCCTCCTTGTGATCTCTCTCCCTCTGTGAAATAAATAAATAAAATCTTAAAAAAAAAAAAGAAGAATTCAAAATATCTGGTTCAAACCAAATAGTTAGAACACATTTTTGGCTTGAACTGAACCCAAACCAAAATATTTAGCTGACTTGAAACTGAAACTGAAATGAAATTGTATGGGTTCTAGCTCCCTGTCCCAGAAAAGATATGGCAGAAGGCTGGAAGAACACAGGTACCTAAGTTACTCCAGAGAAACAAAACAATTTATCTTTGGCAAGTTAATACTTAGTTACTTTATGCCCCAACTGCCTGTATTTAGAGGTTGGTGTTACATTTCTTAAAGCTACATTTTCAACAATCAGGATTCCTGACTTGGGTTGTGTGTAAGAAAAGCATCATCTTTGGTTGAGACTAGATAAAGCAAGTTTAAAATATGGCACTGAAAACCTATGCACAGAAAAAAAAGACAAATAAATTACACCAGACGATTATAAGTGTCTTTGAAGAATGAAATGTGTTAATATTCTTTCTTGCCTTTTATGTTGTTGATTTCCTATAAGAGTATTACTGTTTTTATGGTGAAAATGGCCATTTTTATATTTTACAAAGGAGTTGATAAAAACCAAGTAGAAATTTTTCCAATTTTTTTTTCAAATTATAAGTGGTACAGTCACTTTGGAAGATAGTTTGGCAATTACTTACAAAATTAAACATACTCTTACCATACAATCTAGCAATCACATCCTTGGCATTTACCCAAATGAGTTGAAAACATGTCCACACAAAAACCTGCACACAAATGTTTATAACAGCTTTAATCATAGTAGGCAAAACATGGAAGGAACCATGTCCTTCAGTAGATGAATGGATAAATAAACTGTGGTACGTCCTAACAATGGAATATTATTCAGCACCAAGAAGAAATGAGCTATCAAGCCATGAAAGACATGAAGGAAGCTTAAATGTATATGACTAAGTGAAAGAATCTTTCCAACTATATGACATTCTGGGAAAGGCAAAAAACTATGGAGACAGTAAAAAGATCAGTGGGTTGTCCAGGGAGGAGGCTAGGGATGAAGAGGCAGATCACAGAAGATGTTTAAAGGAGTGAAATTATTCTGTACAATACTGTAATGGTGGATACACGCATTATACATTTGTCAAAACCCATAGAATTTACAACACCAAGAGTGAATTCTAAATAAACTGTGGACTTCGGGTGATAATGATGTGTCAGTGGAGGTTCATCAGTTGTAACAAATGCACCATTCTGGTGGAGATGTTGATAGTGGGGGAGACTGTGCATGTGTTGGGGCAGGGAGTATATGAGAACTGTCTGTAATTTCTGCTCAATTTTGTTGTAAGCCTAAAACTCAGAAAATAAAGTCTATCTCCTAAAAATTAATAAGTACTCCACTCGAAAATATGTATGTTGAAAATGTTGTAAGCTAGTTTGTCATCAGATACTAGGGCTTTGCACCTTCTAGTCACTCAAATATTTTTTGAACAAATGAATAAATAATCTACATTGAGACAAGTCACTGGAAAAATTGCTCACCTTTCTCCTGTGTTTACAATTACTTTAAAATACTTTTTTCTTTGTGGAAAGAATACATATGTACACATTAACTACCATAACCCCTCCTTCATATTACACAATTAGATCACAGAGTGAGAGTAGGTACACATTAGTTTGCCTAATCACAACCTGAAGACCTGCTCTAACGCCCATGCTCTACTTGACAGTCAACAGCATGATTTTTATGTCAGCATTGGACATATTTTCCATCTTTGTCATTATTATAAAGAATCTTTCATAGAAACATTTTTAAAATCACAATTTGGTTCCCGATGGTTAATGTGTTATTTTTAAAAGACCGTATACTATAAATTTTCAGCCCTATTAAAAAAAAAAGCTTTTAAAAAATAAGATTAAACAACACAAAAAAAGGTGATCTTCCAGAAATTGAGTAAATCTGAAGTTTCAAAAACAAAGTTAGAATAATTTATTTGAAATTTGTGGTGCTAATGCCAAAAGAAACAATTTAATTCTTGTTCTTTTTTTCCCCTAAGCATGTTTGCAATTAGTTAGAAAAACGCCTTATCTACTTATTAGCTCAGGTGCTTAACTTACGTGGTTTTTTTATCCGTGAAATGGGTAGGAGCAAATCCTAAGATACTATATATTACTGTGAATAGCCTTCAAATGCACTAAGGTTCTAGGCAAACTCTCAGTTCAGGGCCTGATCCTGCCAATCCACACGCAGGGTGTGTTTGTATATACGGGTGTGGTCCAGGGGAGTGCCTGGAGTTCACTAGAGTTCATTTCATTCACAGGTGTTTTGCTACTTGTGTCTCTGCCTACTTGTAATCTCTCTCTCTCTGTGCCAAATAAATAAATAAAAATCTTTATAAAAAAAAAAAAAAAGAGGAATTTCATTAAAATATGCTGTCATTTCAGAACAATTCATCTAAGAGAGTAACCAACAAGTCGAAGAATGAAAAAGAACAGTCTTTTTCGTAAGTGCATTCTTCCCATAAAATAATTCAGGGAAATGCCAATCAAATCTGCTTCCTCTGGTAATATTTCATAGTATTAACAATATAATTCAAGTGTGAATTTAACTTTTACTAAGTAGCAAAGGCAGTTGAGATAAGTCGATCACCTGAGCTTAGGATCTACAAAATACCTTTTATCTTAAGAATGCTTTGTTTTAGGATTCAGTACAGACTATCATTTAAGCACATCCACTGTGAAGGTCAAAGTGATGGGGGTTGAATCCCAGTTCTACCATTTACTAGTTATATGCTGTGAGGCTTAAAGTTAACATATTTTAAATATTCAGAAGACTTTTAAGCACATGTAAATTCTATGGTAGTTTTATTACTATTCCTTAATAGAGTTCATTCATTCTAATTTCATCTAGATCACTTGTTTTCTCCACTTCTCCCTCTGCTGTTTTTACCTATAAAAAATAAAATTATACTTATAAAGATTTTTTTAAGCAAATCAGTCTATCTGTAATAGAAGCATATAACATTCCACAAGTCTTGCATTTTACACAAATAAGAATAACCTATAGATCTCATTTTCTTGCCAACATAACTGCTTTAGTCAATCAGAAACAAGTGCAATTAGATGACAATGGTATGGAATAGGAAAAATATAATTAAATAGTAAAGAGCAAACAAAGATACTTTTATTTCATGAATAAATTCCTTTTATTTCAGGCCTTGAAATTTAATATTATACGAAGCAAAGAGCAAGATTAAAAAGGTATTTAGATATACAGAAGGGCTTCTGACATGTAAGAGACAGTGATACTGAATAAGTGTTCATATTATTTGATGTAATAAATACCTTAAAAATACTCAGAATAAAATGCATCAGGCTATCAGGATTTAACAGAAGGCAAAGTTTCCAGAGTCTAGTTTACATGACAATATATATACTTTTCTTTTTTCTTTTTTTTTTTAAGCTCAGACTTGGTTTTAAAAACAAACAAACAAAAAGATTACAGTGGGGGACCTGGGTGGCTAAATCAGTTAAGCATCTGCCTTTGGCTTAGGTAATGACCCCAGGGTCCAGGGATCCAGTGCTGCCTCAGGTTCCCTGCTCAGCAGGAAGCCTGCTTCTCCCTCTCCCTGTGCCTCTCCCTCTGCTTGTGCTTTCTCCCCCCTAACCGCCCCCAGTCAAATAAATAAATCTTAAAAAAAAAAAAAAAAGATTACAACATTTGCATAGCACCAAACTAAGAATGAATTTGTGAAGATGAGCCCTCCATCCAGCCTAGCAATTTTATGGTTCAAAAATCCTATCAGATTATTTTTAAACCATTATTTTATTGTGGGCATAAATTTGAAGTGTTATCTCAAGTGTGAAGAAGCATGAAACAGCCCATTGTGCAATTCCAGGAAATAGAAACGACTATTGGGGCCTTTTCTATACTAAGCTCATCCCTAAATTCAATAGCCCATTGTAATTATTTTGTAATCATTTGGGTTTGGGAGACATCATTAAAGGCCAGTCGCTGTACAATGGAAAATATTGAGCAAAATTATAGGAACAAGTCTGTTCAGATAACAAGGTAAACAAGTGGCTTTCCTATTCAGTTATTTCTTTTCTTTTATTCCTCAACAAATTTCAAACAAAACTACGTTCCAGGAGAACTTTGTTCTCATGCTTTGGATACAAAGTTAAAATTGATGTAATCTTTTTTTTTTTCATAAGTTCACAGTTGACTATGGAAGATAAACATGAAAACAGATCACTGTATGTAATTTATATGTGTTGATAAAGAGATATGAGAAAAATTGTTTGGGATTGGGAATTACTATTTTTATTTAGTAAAGTTTAGAAAGACTTCATGGCCAAGTCCTGGGTCCTAAAGAAAGAGTAAGAGAATACCAGGTTAAAGTAAGAGGAAAGAGCAAGATGTTTCGTGTGGTTCCTTTGTGACTCCAAGTATTTTAAACAACTGAATAATCTGAGGGAGCACGCTAGGAGTCAGCCAGAAAACAGTTTGAAGGGACATAGTCTGAGAAACAGTTGGCCTTGGTTAACTAAGAATTTAATTGATATGTAATTGAAAATCCAATTACAGCAAATGTGACCATATAAATGATTTGTCTGTCTAAATTGGGACCCTTTCAAGGAAGCAAATGGGCACTATTACCAATCAGGCCGGGAGAACTGGTGTAAACTGAGACTACCTTAGGCAAATTAGTCATGTGGTCACACACAATTTAAGACACAGGAGTCAGCCAAGGCTCCATTAGGGCTCTTGCTCCATTTTTCTGTGATAATCTCGCCTTTTTCCTTCTCAATGTGTCAGTTTTGTCTTCCAGCTGACTTCTCTCATGGTTGTAAGACGGCGGCTAACCTGTACCTTATAGTTTTCCCTTCACATGCAAGAAGAAAGAAAATGTGTTAGCTATTCAAACCCACCTAACAAAAACCCGTGATGCCACTTGTTACCTGGCTTAGGCTATGACAAGAGACTAGAATGGTCAGATCAGGACCCACTGAAGCTGAGGTAATCACACCCGAACTACATAGCAGTTATGTAATGAAGGGAGAAAAATAGAACTGGAGAGATAACCACAAATGCTCACTACAGAGTTTTTCTCAAACAATGGAAAATTTCTCAAAAGTCTTAAATATGAAATCCCATTTAACCTATTTCTACTTGAATCTTGAAAACATTATGCTATGAAAGAAGGTAGTTACAAATTGCATAATTTTATTTTAATGAAATAGCCAGAAGAGGAAAATCTATAGAGACAGATATTAAATTAGTGGCTACCATGGGCTAGAGGGAGAGGGGTTGGGAAATGACTTCTAGTGGCTCTGCAGTTTCTTTTTGCAGTGATGAAAATGTCCTGAAGTTAGGTAGTAATCATTGTACAACCCTGTGAATACACTAAAAATCATTGAATTGAAATCATATTTAGACCACAGAAACAAAAGGCAAATTAGAATTATAATGAAATACTATTTCCCACTTACTAATATGGCTATAACAAGTTTTGGTGAGGATATGGGAAAATGGAAACCCACATACATTGCTGGTGAGATTGTAAAATGATAGAGCCACATTAGAAAAAAGTCTGGCAGTTCCACAAAAAGTTCAAGTTACCACACAACTCAGCACTCCTAGGTTTGTATCCAAGAGAAATAAAAATATATGTCCACACAAAAATCCTTTAAATTGAATGTTTGTGACCCCCTAAAATTCACATTTTGAAATCCTAACTTCCAAAGATGACATTATTAAGACGTGGAGACTTTGAGAGGTGAGTAGGACATGAAGATGAAGACCTCATGAATAGGATTACTGCTCTTATAAAGAGAACCTACAATGATCCTCAGCTTCTTCCACCATGAAAGGGTACAAAAACTGCTCACTAATAACCATGAAGAGGGTTCTCAACAGGACACAACCATGTTGGCATCTTGATCTTGGACTTCCCAGCCTCCAGAACTATGAGAAATAATTTTCTATTGTTTATAAGTCACCTAGTCTGTGTATTTTGTTTTAGCAGCCTGAATAGACTAAGACACATAGTGAACATATTTTCATGTGTTTATTGGCTATTTATATATATTCTTTGAAGAAATGTCTACTAAAATCTCTTGTTGATTCTTGATCTTAGCCAAAAGGCCGAGAAGCGATCTTGTTGATTCTTAATTGGTTTTTTATCTTTTCATTATTGGGTTGTACAAGTTCTTTATATATTCTAGATACAAGTTCCTTATCAGATATATGATTTGTAGACTTTTATGCCATTTTGTGGGTTGTCTTTTTTCCTTTCTTGATGGTGCCCTTTGAAACACAAAGTTTTTCATTTTAATGGTACGATTCATCTATTTTTTCTTTTGTCATTTGTGCTTTAGTATCGTATCAAAGACACCATTTCCTAATTCAGGGTCACAAGATTCATTCCCCTGTTTTCATCTTTTTAGTTTTACCTCTTGTATTTAGGTCTTTGATCCAGTTTGATTTAATTTTTTAAATTAATTTTTTATATGAGTGACATAGGGGTCCAACCTCATTCTTTTGTACATGACATCCAGTTGCTCCTGGCACCATTTATTTAAAAGGTGATTTACCCCCTTGAATGGTCTTGGCATGCTTATTGAAAATCAGTTGACCATCAATGTATGGATTTATTTTTAGACTCAATTCTATTACTAGTACCATATGGTCTTCATCTCTGTAGATTGGCAGTAAGTTTGAAATTGGGATGTGTGAGCTCTCCAAATTTGTTCTTTTTCAAGATTGCTTTGGCTCCTGAGTTTCAAAATGAATTTTAGGATCAGTCTGCCAATTTCTGCAAAAAAGACAGCTGAGATATTGATAGAGGTTGCATTGGATCTATAGATCAATTTGGGTAGTACTACCATCTTAATGTAAGTCTTCTGATCCATGAATATGGGATGACTTTCCATTTAGTTAGGTCTTCTTTAATTTCATTCAATGATGTTTTCTACTTTTTAGTGCACAAGTCTTATATTTCCTTTCTTAAATTTATTCCCTTTATTTCTTGGGAAAGTTATTTCCAAAGTATTTTTTTTCTCTTTGATGCTATTGTAAATGGAATTGTTTTCATCTGTGGATTGTTTATTGCTAATGTATAGAAATACAACTGATTTTTATATATTGACCGTGTATCTTGAAGCCCTACTGAACTTGTTTATTAGTTCTAATGGCTTCTTTGTGGGTTCATTAAGATTTTTATACGTAAGATCATTAACTTCCAATAGAAATTAAAAAAAAAGAAATAGTTTTACTTCATTCTTTTCAATCTGAGCCCATTTTATTTCCTTTCCTTGCCTAAGTGCCCCAGCTAGAACCTCTAGTATAAGATGTAATAGGAATAGAAATGGCAAAATCAGAAATCCTTGCCTTGTTCCCGATTATGGGGTGGGGGGAGTGGCTACCTTTCAATCCTTCACCACTAATTATGATCTTAGCTGTGAGTTTTATTAGGGTAAGGAAGTTTCCTTATATTCCCAGATTGTTGAATATTTTTATCATAAAAGGGTACTGAATTTTGTCACATACATTTTCTGCATCTACTAAAAGGATCATATAGTTTCTGTTCTTTATTCTATCAGTACGGTGTATTACATTGATTGATTTTCAGATGTTAAACCAACCTTGTGTTCTGGAATAAATCCCACTTGGTCATGTTGTATAAACCTCTTTAGATGTTGCTGGATTCAGTTTGCTGGTATTTTGTTGAAGATTTTTATGCCTATATTCATAAGGGATATTAGTCTGTAGTTTTATTTTCTTACAATGTCTTTGGTTTTGGTACTGATAACACTGGCCTCAGAACAACTGGTTAGCATTCCCTCCTCTCTCTAATTTTTGGAAACTTTTTGAGGGATTCATGTTAGTTCTTTCTTCAATGTTTGGTAGAATTCACTAACCAAGCCATCTGGGCTTGGGTTTTTCTTTTCTTTTTTTTTTTTTTTAATCATCATTTTGATGACTTTACTTGTTATAGGTCTATTCAGATATTCTATTTCTTCTTGAATCAGTTTCAGTAATTTGAGTCTTTCTAGGAATTTTTCTATTTTATCTAGGTTATCTGCTTTGTTGACAAACAGTTGTTCTTATTACTCCCTTGTAATCCTTGTTTGCTTCTGTTAGCTCAGTAGTAAAGTCCCCTCTTTCACAGCTGACTTTAGTAATCGAGTCCTTTCTTTTCTCTTGGTCAGTCTAGCTAAATATTGTCAATTCTGTTGATCTTTTCCAAGTACCCACTTCTCATTTCACATATTTTCTCTATTGTTTTTTTATCTCTAGTTCATTTATTTCCACATTTATTTTTATTAGTTTCCTATTTCTGCTTACATTGAGTTTAGCTTGCTCTTTCTTTTTTTCTAGTTTCCTTTTCTTTTTAAAAGATTTTATTTATTTATTTATTTGAGAGAGAGAGAGAGAGAGAGAGAGAGAGAGAGAATGAGAGCTAGCAAGAGAGGGGGAAGGTCAGAGAGAGAAGCAGACCCCCTGCTGAGCAGAGAGCCCGATGGGGGACTGGATCCCAGGAATCTAGGATCATGACCTGAGCTGAAGGCAGCTGCTCAAAGAACTGAGCCACCCAAGCACCCCTTGTTTCTTGTTTCTTAAGGTGGAATTTTAAATTCTTGATACGAGGTCTTTCTTCTTTTTTTAAAAATTTTTTTCTTCTTGTTTAATATAGATGTTTATAGCTATAAATTTCTCTCTGCAGTGCCTTAGCTATACGCCATAAGTTTTGGGATACTGTAGTTTTGTTTCCATTCAACCCAAAGTATGCAAATAGGGCAAATGAATATGTCATAAAACCAACTGTTCTTACCCAGATTCAGCCATTTTTCTCAAATAAAGTCTCCTCAGATGGTTGTAGGTTTTTGGTTAACTTAGAGTTCTGAAAAAATTTAATTTTGACAGTTTCTGCTAGTGTTCACATTGCTGTTAAGTGTTTCAAAAGATAGAATTTAATATTTTTATGTTGTGATATTTAACCACTTAGCATACATAGTAAAATGGGATTTAGGTTATGTCTTAACTTAAGACTGGTTAGGAAAGGGAAATTTTTACTAGCATTTATAGCCTCCTATGTTAAAGTAACTTTCCCAAACTCTTCTTATGTCTATGCGCTCCTATCACCTTGACCAGCTCATCTTGTCCATGGGCCTTGATGATTTATTCCACGGTTTATATTACCAACTAACCATGCCTAGGATAAATACATTTATCAGTAGAACTGGAATCCTGTCAGAGGACTATAAAATGTATATGCCGGAAAGAGGTACGAAATAATCCAATATTCTAAAGAAGGAATAAAAGGAAAGTCGTCATGTTAATGTTGGCAATTCATAATTCTTCCAAGAAGGAGTACTATTAGATCTCTAGAAGAGAATGAATGGGAGGCAGATTCACAAATTGTATACCTTTCTTGGATTTGCAATGGAATCTCCTTGTTATTAATATTAGGGAAGGTGCTGCTCCACACTGACACAAATTACTCCCAAGATCTTATTGAACATCCTCTTCTGGCTCCAAGTGTTGGATCACCCAACAGGCAGACTAAACACATTTATCTATTCACTCATTTAACAAATACTTGTTGAGTACCTATTATGTAATAGACACTGTTTTGAGTGATGAGGAAATACCAGTGAGCAGAACTAAGTTCCTGTTCTCATGGAGCCTGTATTCTAATAGAGAACACAGGCAATAAAAAAATATATATAACTTAGTGTGGTAGAGGGGATAAAGAGTAAATATCTCTGCAGTAGTCAAGAGGGCTTCTCTGAAGAGATGACATTTGAGTAAAGACCTGAACAAGGAGAGGGAGTAAGCCATGTAAATATGTAAAGAGGGAGAGTTCCATTTGGTGCAAAGTCCAAGTGCAAAAGTCCTGCAGAAGAGCACATTTGGCTTCTTGGAGGAAGAGCACATAAGCCAGTGGTGGTGGAGTATAGCAAGTGAAGGGAAGAAAGATAGGAAATTGGTCGGAATAAGGGCCAGGGTCTAGACAATATAAAGCTCTGACAGTCATAGTAAGGATTTTGGATTTTACTTTGAGATTTGAAGCCACTGGAACACTATGAGCACACGGGTGACATAATTTTGATATGACTTTAATAGAATTTCTCTAACTGTTGTATAGTGAAGAAGAGTCCATGAGAATAAGAGCGGAAGCTAATAATCCAGTTGGGAGACTATTAAAGTAGCCCAGGAAAAGGATGATGTGGATTGTATTAGGGTGTGTGTGTGTGTGTGTGTGTGTGTGTGTGTGTGTGTGTGTGTGTGTGTGTATAGCTTGCCTTCTCCACTAAAATATAGATTCCATGAGAACAGGAACAGTGGAGAAGTGAGTAAGCAGTTGGACTTAGGATGTACTTTGAAGGTGGTGCCAACAGGATTTGCTAATAAACAGGACAGAGAGTATGAGAGGAAGAGGATAGTCATGAATGGCTCTAAGATACAGAGCCCGAGAAACTGGGTTAACAGTGGTCCAATTTACTGGGATCGTGATCACCACAAGGAACAGACTTGGAGAGGAAATTAAGAATCTTGTTTGGACATGTTACAAGTGAGATACTTACTAGGCATCTGTGATAGATTAAAGATGGCCATGGATTCTCTGCTTCCCTTCCCTTTGAGAGACAGAGTCTAATTCTTCCCTTCTTGAATCTGGACTGTAATCGAGACTTGCCTGACCCACAAACAGTGGTAAAAGTGACATTTTGGAACATCCTCACTTAGGCCATGAGAAGCCTTGCTATTTCTACCGAGGCCTGTTGGAACATACTCTAGGGTGCCCTGATCCTCCACATAAAAAATGTCACCCTCTCAGACCACCATGCTAGAGAGGCCACAGTAGGTATTTCAGTCAATGATCCCTGATAGGCTCAGCTTTCCAGCTGTTACTACTAAAGTAAAGCTGTCTTAGACTCCCCAGACCTGGCCATCTGCCAAGTGAATGCTAAAGGGTGATCTCTGTCAATGCCAAATTCTTCACCTACAAAATGGTGAACGAGAACAGTTGTTGTTTTATGTCACTACGATTTTTGGCAATTTGTTACACAGCAGTAAATAACTGGGATAAAATCCAAGTATTGAAAATATAAACCTGAGGGTCATCTACATGTAAACAGACTTCAAGAGCATAAATGAAATTATTATGTAGGTGTTCTTAGCCTTTTGTATGACACGGAACCCCTTGGTAATCTAGAGATTTTTATGGATCCCTTTCTTAGATGTAAAATATTAAATATGTAGTATTATAAAGGAAGTCAATTACACTGAAATATCATTCTATCCACATGCCCAAAGACTGAAAAGCCGGGCACCTGGGTGGCTCAGTGGGTTAAAGCCTCTGCCTTCAGCTCAGGTCATGATCTCAGGGTCCTGGGATCTAGGCCCACATCGGGATCTCTGCTCAGCGGGGAGCCTGCTTCCTCCTCTCTCTGCCTGCCTCTCTGCCTACTTGTGATCTCTCTCTCTCTTTCTGTGTCAAATAAATAAAATCTTTAAAAAAAAAGACTGAAAAGCCATCAGCACTGATAAAACAGATTGATAAAATCATCAGCATTGATAAAGAAGAGGCCTGAGGACTGAACTCTAAGACATTCAGACTCAGATGTTTATAAGCTAGCAAACTGAATTAACCCATACAGAAAACTGAGACAGAATAACCTGTGAAGTGGGAGGAAAATTAGAAGACTTCAGTGTCATAGAAGCCAAATAAAGAAAGGGATGAAAGGGAAGAACATGATTAATTAGTAAGCTGAGAAAATTAGGTGAGAGGTCCTGAATACATAAGGGTGTGGCGCACAGGAGTGCTAAGTTTGAGTCTAAGTTCTAAAAAGGGCTTGGCGTTAGCATTAGAGTTTGTAGAATGTGTGGATGGCCTCATCTAAGGGCATCTAAGAAGGGGTAATGTGATCAGCTATGGTTATTAAATCCTCAAGCTACAGTGTGGAGAGTAGACCCAACAGGGCTTAATCGGAGGCAGGGACACCATGTATGCACACACAGGATTACACAGACACATGATAATGCCATAAATTTGGAGATGTGACAATAGAGATGAAGATAAGCTGACAAATTCTAGAAATATTTAGAAAGCTCAAGCAAAAGGACTAACTGATTATATATAGAAATGAAATAGTGGGGAGAGTCAGAAATGATGTCTAGGTTTCTGGATTGAACAACTAGTGATGCCAATTAGTCACACCTTTTTAAAAAGAGGACACTTCCTACTTCCTATTGCATCTGAGCATCACTGTAAGATTCAAATCCTGTATCTACCAGTTATATCAATTTGGCAAAGTTATTAACTTGCCAAATTATTAACTCTGTGGCTTAGTTTATCTCTGAAATATGGATAATGATGGTAACTACCCTCCAGGATTATTGTAAATATCCAATAAATTAATACAAATAAAATGTTTAGAACCATGCCTTACTTATAGTAATTAATAATGTTATCAATTATTAGTTCACTATGAAGACAGAACTTTTTTCCCCTGATGAAATCCTAGTGTTTAGAATAGGGCCTTGTGCCTAATAAATAGAGCTATTCAATAAATATTTTTTAGATGAATGAAATTCCCGAGAGCACAAGTTACCTACCTCAACATGAATTCTTTCCTCTCTCCTTAGTAACAGAATCTGGATTTTTGTCTGGGCATCTTACCACCTGGATTTATGTTTTCCAGCTTCCCTTGGAGCTAGTTTGGGTCAATGAAATGTAAACTGAAATGTTTTGTGAAATGTTCATGAAGGCCACATAAAGAAAACTGCCCCATCTGCAAGTGGCCCTTTATTGCCCTTATGCCTTTTCTTCTCCTTCTGGCCTGCAACTAAGACAAGATGCCTGCAGCTGCAGCTGCATCCTGAAGCATGAGGTGCCTTAAG
The DNA here is from genome assembly GCA_002007465.1 of Ailurus styani. NCBI lineage: Eukaryota > Metazoa > Chordata > Mammalia > Carnivora > Ailuridae > Ailurus > Ailurus styani. The sequence goes on along the minus strand of LNAC01000070.1, from coordinate 4,221,738 downwards.
GATGGTCACTATTTGCTAACATGGCAGACAGAAACACAGTAGCTTGAAGCCCATACGTTATCAGATTGCTGCTGTGCTAACACAGGAATGTCTACCTTCAGACTTCTTCTACAGGAGAAATACATTTCTATTTATTTTTTAAAAGATTTTATTTATTTACTTGACACAGAGAGAGAAAGAGAGGGAGTACAAGCAGGGGGAACAGCAGAGGCAGAGGGAGAAGCAGACTCCCTGCTGAGCAGGGAGCCCGATGTGGGACTCCATCCTAGGACCCTGATATCATGACCTGAGCCAAAGGCAGATGCTTAACCAACTGAGCCACCCAGGTGCCCCATTTCTATATTTTTGAGTCGTCATTGTTTTAGGGCATTTAGTGAAATACTGCCCAACTAATCCTAATTAAATACATTTGTCAAACTGATATTTTAAACTGTAGTAATAAAACCAAATTTTCAGTCTCTGAGTCCTGTACAATGATCTTTAAGAGTATTATAGAATGAGAAAGTTGGGAGATCAGAGCTGGAATGGAGAAGAAGACTGTAGTGCTTAAGGGTTACTTTTTTATACCATGCATTACAGGGAGAAGATGATTACACAATTAGAAATGGTTGCAGAATTGGACTTCGAAAACCAATTAACAAAAGGCATAGTGGTATCTGGTAAAGTAGTCTGAGTGGGCCATTTTACCCCTGGGAATTTTTATATAATTTTAACAGGAGACACTTTGTCCATAAGAAGAAGAAAGGGAAATCCATATATACTTAATACCCATAATGAATTAACTTCTTCCACATACATGAAATTACTTAAATCTCACACCTGGGATAGTGGCTATTATTTGCTACATTTTTAAATAAAGATATTGAGGCTTAGAGATGTTTAACTGGCTTGCCCTCAGTCACCATGTAAGTAAGTAGTGGAGGTGGGACTTGAACCTATGTCTGTTGGACCTCAGAGCCCTTGTGCCTCCTCTCACCCCTCATTCCACACAACCAACCACATAAACTCATTCTCAAAGGCCCAAGATCTGCGAACCTCACCACACGTCTTAAGATGGTCTGCATATTTAGTTCCTTTGGCAAAACCTGCCTTACTTTTTCATTTTCTGACATTTTGGAAACTTGAGGCCCATTGCTCTAAATCAATCTTTATTTTTCACAGGCCTGTTTTCAAACCACAGATACCTATTCACAAGGTGATAGAGGCTCCTAATATCTCCCTCAACCACTCTGACTGGCTGGAGCCTGTCCTTCCAGTGCTAACCAAATTCGGGTGACTCAGATTGAGATTATGACCCTCTCATCAGACCAGCCAGAGAGAGTGGATGGCCTACCTTGGCCACACCCAGTTCTCTTTCCCAGACCTTTTCTCATTCACTAAATATGACCTCAAGTTTGCTCCACCTCTGTGCTCTTTCTGTCAGCAAATGTCATCATCATCCATCCTGTTGCCTAAGCCAGAACCTTCTGAACCATTCTTAACACTTCCTTCTCTCTCATCCACCACATATAAGAAATACCAACCTCCTTCTTCCTTACCTTTTATGTGTAAAATTAATCCATCCCGTATTTCAGTCCACCACTCTCTCACTGATATTATTGCTAATTTTTCTTCTTGCTTCCAGCCCATTCTAAACTAGAGTGGCCACTTCAAAATGCAAATCTTGTGGGCGCCTGGGTGGCTCAGTGGGTTAAAGCCTCTGCCTTCGGCTCAGGTCATGATCTCAGGGTCCTGGGATCAAGGCCCGCATTGGGCTCCCTGCTCAGCGGGGAGCCTTCTTCCTCCTCTCTCTCTGCCTGCCTCTCTGCCTGTTTGTGATCTCTCTCTCTGTGTGTCAAATAAATAAATAAAATCTTTTTTTTTTTTTAAGATTTTATTTATTCATTTGACACAGAGAGAGAGATTACAAGTAAGCAGAGAGGCAGGCAGAGAGAGAGGAAAGAGGGGGAAGCAGGCTCCCTGCTGAGCAGAGAGCCCGATGTGGGCCTCCATCCCAGGACCCTGGGATCATGACCTGAGCCGAAGGCAGCGGCTTTAGCCCACTGAGCCACCCAGGCGCCCTAAATAAAATCTTTAAAAAAAAAGGCAAAAAATACCCCACCCCAAAATGCAAATCTTGTTAAGTCACTCCTCTTTTTAATTTTTAGTGAGGTATAACTTAATAAAGATATTAACTTAGTAAAGTACCCAAAGTGTAAGCTAATAAAAGTGCCCAAATCTTAAATATATGACTTGATATATTTTCAGTTATGTATACCAGATCAAGATGTAAAACATTCTGACATACCAGAAAGCTGACTCATGTCCCTACTTGAGTCACGTTCCACCTCCAAGGTAACTACTATTCTGACTGCTATCACCACAGTTTAGTTTTGTCTACTTTAAAAACATATAAATGGAATCATACAACAGGTTCTTTTTTGTGTATGATCCTTTTACTCAATGTCTGTGATATTCATCCAGTATGTAGCATATATAAGTAGTCCATTCTCCTTTATTGCTATGTAGTATTTCATTCTATGAATATACCTCAATTTATTTACCCTTTTTACTCTTGATAGCTATTTGGGTCATCTGTAGGTTTTAGATAATACGAACAAAACTATTCCAACATTTTTGTGTATATCAGTTGTTTAACACATGCACTCATTTCTTTTGGTATATAACCTAGGGTAGAACTACTGGATCATAGAGCATTAGTAGGTATTGCATATGAGAATTCCACTTGCTCCATATCCTTATCAATTCTTAGTGTTGTCAATATTTTCAATTTTAGTCATTTTGACTTTCAAAAAATCTTTCTATGACACCCCACCTAGATAAAGTGTCAAGTCCAAAATGGGATGGATGGAGTCCTTCATAATCTGACTTTTGCTTATCTGGTCAGCCTCATATCCTCCTGGAATTTTAAGCTATAATTCTGCTCAACTACTTGTGGATCTTTGAGAGCTCTTTTTCAGTTGGGTTCATTCTGTTTTTCTCCTGGCCTTTGTACTAGTCATCTCTTGTGCCTTTACATTCAGATTGAGTCCTTCTCATCCACAGAGTCTCAGCTTAGGCAATACTTTCTAAACTTTCCACTTTTTAAGCTTCAGTAAAATGCCCTTCAATGAGCACCCAGGGTTCCAAGTGTTTACTCTTTTATTAATATGCATCACACTATATTGTAATTGCCTATCAACGTGTCGATTTTTCCTGAGGGCAAGGACCGTATCTTGTTCACTTTTATATCACCAGTGCTTAGAAGAGTATGGACACATAAAAGGTGCTTAAGAATCCATGAATTAATGAACAAATTAATGAATTAATTAATTGAGCATCAATGGAGTATTTCAAATTATTATTATTAGAAACTAAGTTATCAGGTTATTTCGGGATTAGTTGGTTTCTAAATTCTCATTCCTTAGGTTTTGCTTTTGACAAGTAATAGTGAGGGGAAAATACAGTAAGTCTTAAATAATTAGTTATTCAATCCAGAGAATTAAATAAGTCTCAATTGATAAGAGGGGATGAGAATTTTTCAAAATACACAAGCCTCTGAAGATTCAGTCCCTGCAGTTTTCTTTTCTTTTTTTTTTTTAAAGATTTTATTTATTTATTTCACAGAGGGAGAGAGATCACAAGGAGGCAGAGAGGCAGGCAGAGAGAGAGAGGGGGAAGCAGGCTCCCCGCTGAGCAGGGAGCCCGATGCGGGCCTCGATCCCAGGACCCTGAGATCATGACCTGAGCCGAAAGCAGAGGCTTTAACCCACTGAGCCACCCAGGCGCCCTGCAGTTTTCAACTAAGGCAAAACATTGGAAAAATCTGGAAAGCTTTCAAAAAATACTGATGCCTGGAGACCTAACTCTGGAGTTTCTGATTTGGGTTGGAGTGAGTCTTTTTGAGGCCTGCCCACGCTAAAACAGAATAGGGCTATAGTCAGAAAGTTCTGGGGGGGGGGTTCACTTACTGACAAGAAATGAGTATAGGAAAGCTAATAGACAGTTATCTTCATGCCTCTTGAGTGCTATGAAACTATAGGGTCTGTCATGGTTCATATTAAACTATCATTTTCAATGGGAAAACTTCTTTAATGTGGAAAGAAGAAAATCATATATACAAGGTAATATTGTAAATATCTGCTCTTAAGTTGGAACATCTGTTAGGAAAATAAGAAATTTGGTTATCTAGCTGGGACCTTGAGCTTAATATAGATACTAATATCTTGAGTGTGAATAACCCCTTGAAATATGTCAAGTAATAATGTAAGTATGAACCTTAGAGAATTGGGCCCCAAATATTTAAACTGAGTCTATTGAGGCAATATTGGTGACAGTTCTTCTTTCTTCCAAAGGTCGTTTTAGATATAAGTAGAATGTATTGGCAAGATTCTCTCCACTCTTCCATTGGGCCCACAAGTGCCTTCCAAATAGGATTTAACCCTGTTTAACAGATTTAATTTTAACAGATCTCAGATGTGGCCTTCCTGGCCTTTGAGAGGTAGATAGAACTGACTCAACTGTCCTAATTCCATTGCTAGCAAGAGTTCAGAGCCTTTTGTAAAACTTCTATACAGTGTAGGGGAATTATATCTCATAGTCTTTCCTGCATACTGGGCTTTGGGCTCCTCTGTACCATTTTCCATTCTGAGGTCACGCTGTATGTGAAATTCAGTTTCTTCATTGGTTCCCATATAAACCCCACTCGTACATATATATTTTATTTAAGAGCAGGGGCTTGTAGAGGGGAGAGTTTACAACACAGAGAACACATTAAACAACTTTTATTTTTTATTTTTTTTTTAAAGATTTTTATTTATTTCACAGAGGGAGAGAGATCACAAGGAGGCAGAGAGGCAGGCAGAGAGAGGGGGGCGAAGCAGGCTCCCCGCTGAGCAGGGAGCCCAATGTGGGCCTCGATCCCAGGACCCTGAGATCATGACCTGAGCCGAAAGCAGAGGCTTTAACCCACTGAGCCACCCAGGCGCCCACAACTTTTAAAAGCTATTTTACATATTCTTGTTTTCAAAAGTCCTGACTTAAGGGAGCCTTCTCCTGATCAATCTGCCTATGCTAAACCCAGTCTCATATATTCCCCAGGGTCCCTTTTACCTCCACTGTCAAAACCAACTGTTCTGTCCTGTCCCTCTGCTATCCATCCTCTCCAGATAAACAAATCCCTCTCTTTGACTTAGGCTGGTCTCCTTACCTTGGCAATCGGGCTGACACACATGCTTTTATGACCCCCATCTTCTACCCCAAACAATTCTTTTTTTTTTTTTAAGATTTTATTTATTTATTTATTTGACAGAGAGAGAGAGAGATCACAAGTAGGCTGAGAGGCAGGCAGAAAGAGAGGAGGAAGCAGGCTCCCTGCTGAGCAGGGAGCCCGATGTGGGCCTCGATCCCAGGACCCTGAGATCATGATGCGAGCCAAAGGCAGAGGCTTTAACCCACTGAGCCACCCAGGCGCCCTACCCCAAACAATTCTGAGGCATTTCTCCCTCCTTACATTTCCTCCCTTAGAAACTGTTAATTGAGTTCTTTCCTCAGTTTTTTAATTGAATACTTTCCTCTTTTTATTACAAACATTTGCAGAGTTAGAGGTGGTCCTGAAATAAACAGGATGGACTTGATTTTCTCAATCCATCTAAACTTAGCTCCTGGCCTGCTTCTCTCCCCATCTCCCCTGCACTCCACTGTAAACTATGGAGCAGAGAAAGGAAAGGGAAGGAACAAACTCAGAGAGGACTATTCAAAGAGGAATTCGGGGAAAGAGAGTGTTCGTGGATTAGGAAAGAAAAATTGAAACTACAAAAAGGAGACAGAAAGTCTTTGCTCCTCCTTGCTGTATGCAGGGCCCCTTTCCTTCCTTCTTCTACCTTTTTCAGGCAGTACTAGTGGTCCTGAGATCTAGAAACTGGTGCCCTTGGCGTTTGGGTGGGTTCTGGCCTGATCCTTACTTTCATTAAAATTTTGGTATTTTGTTCATCATGAAGTTGTAGGGGATTTTTTTTTGTATTAGTTTTTTAATAACAGCTTTATTGAGATATAATTCACTTACCATGACATTCATCCTTTTAAAGTGTGTAACTCGGTGGTTTTCAGTATATTCATAGAGTTGTACCACCATTACTATTACCTAATTTAATTTAAAAATTTAAAGATTTCATTTATTTTTATTTTAGGGAGAGAGTATGAGACAGAGAGTGCATGAGCAGGGGAGGAGCAGAGGGAGAGGGAGAGAATTTCCAGTGGACTCTGCAGTGAGCACAGAGCCTAATAAGGGGCTCAATCCCAGGACCCTGAGATCATGACCAAAGCAGAAACCGAGACTCAGTCACTCAACTGACTGTGCCACCCAGGCACCCTACCATTATCTAATTTGAAAACATGATCATCACCCAAAGCATTAATTTTTATTTAAAGAAATATTATATTAAATATTACTGAGTGTATAATTACATACACACTGCTTCTACTCAGCTTTCACGTCTGACACACACATCTGGAGCTGTCACACACTCTCTATCCCAGCCCCAGGGATATCACTCATCTTTTTTTTTTTAGATCTTATTTATTTATTTATTTTAGAAAGAGAGAGAGCACGCATGGTGAAGGTGGGGGCAGAGGGAAAGGGAGAGAGAATCTCAAGCAGATTCCATGCTCAGTGCACAGCCTGATGCAGGGTTTGGTGGGACGTGGGGGTAGGGGGACTCATTCTCATGACCCTGAGATCGTGACCTGAGCCAAAACCAACACTCCAATGCTTAACTGACTGAATCACCCAGATGCCCCATCACTCATCTTGGCTCCACTCTCCTACACCTCATCTCCCTGCTTCCCCTCTGCCCCCTGCAAACAGCATGCATTGCTCAAACACAGCTCAACCACAGATATCTCATTCTTTGCCTCACACTACGACATTAAGAGTGGAGGGACATGTAAGGATTCCAGGGTTGTTGGGGGGAACAGTTATGTTTACCACACCTACAAATACTCTCTTTCATGTTGAAGGGCTAGTTTGGGTTTTGACTGTACTTTTCAGTGACACTCATAACCTTTCCCCCATGACCATGTAGTCACTTGTTTTCAACTATTTCACTGTGTTCCTTTTGAAGAAAGCCAAGGAAAGCCTGGCCACATACGGACATAGAAACTTATAAATCAAAGATAAACTGAAAAATTAAGAGTTTTTTACATTCCGTTAATAGCAATCTCTTTCTTGTCTTTATGCCCTACAAGATCTGAAACCAAAGGTAGTTGGGCACATCATTACTATGTGAATGCAACCATTATACATGCTAGGTCTCAGAAGCACAGCATTCAATAGCATAGGCAATTTTTTAAGCTGCAAAAGAAAAAAAAAAGTGTGTGTGGAGAGAGTGCTTTAGCATCCTTAAATCTTAGGACTAGAAGTAATCTAACAATTCTCATTGCAGTCCAGGAATTTTGTCTGTGGCAACAGCTCCTTCCCAGGTGGGAATCAGCCTCCTCCTAAAGACTGCCAGGGTTGGGCAACTCTTGCCTTCTCAACACTACCACTCTGACCTCTGATGGCAGGAAATTTGGGGAGATGTTGAAACCAAAATTATTTTCGTAAGTGTTAATACTATTGGCCCTAGTCCTTCTCCCAGAATAAAACAGAATACTTTACTTCATCTGTTCTAACAGTCTATAGGGAATTTATTCTTTACTAACTGATTTGACAAATATCTATTGAATTCCACTGGGTGCCATACAATACAGTAGCTACTGGGGAAATGATGGTGAGAAAACCAGTCACAATCTCTTTTGCAAAATTTAGTAGCCATATTTGGAGATAGAAATGAAGGAGAACTTGAATAAATGGGAAGAATTGGTAACATGAATTGGGAAAGATAAGTGATTGTCTAATAAACTCAGGATGCATCTCTTAGTTATTTCTGCATTTCTGTTCTCTGCTGACATGGGAATTAGAGAGGAGACAGAAACTGCAGGAGCCAGGATTTGGCATTAGACAAGACCAGGAGACAAAATAACTGAAGTCATGACAATGGATCCCAAGGAAATTAGATGGTAGGCATATCACAGGTATTTGGGGCAGCCCAAGGTCCATAGGTGTCAATGATACTAGGGTTCCAAGATAAAATACAGGATGCTCAAATAAATTTGAATTTGAGCTAGACAATAATTTTTTTAGTGTAAGTATATGTCATACAATATTTGGAACACATACTAAAAAATTATCCATTGTTTATCTAAAATTCTAATTTGACTGAGCATCCTGTACTTTTATTTGCAAAATGGGCACTTTTACATGATGCCAATAATTGGTAAGGAAGACAAGATTCTCCAATTTGTGTAACTGGCCTTTTTAATTCACTAATAAACAGGAAGTAAATGGAGTCAAACTGAAGAAGCCAGAGTTCCAGGGGTGCTTGGGTGGCTCAGTTGGTTAAGTGGCTGCCTTCAGCTCGGTCGGGTCATGATCCCAGGGTCCTGGGATTGAGTTCCGCTTCTCTCTCTGCCTCTGCCTGCCACTCTGACAGCTTGTGCTCTCTCCCTCTCTCTCTGACAAATAAATTAATAAAATCTTTAAAAAAAATAAAATCTTAAAAAAGAAGAAGCAGCAGCAGCAGCCAGAGTTCCAATCTCTAATGAGTAGAAAGAGGCAGAAGGAGGAGGTAAGAAACAGGGGAGTGACAAGTGGTAATGAAGCTAAAGCCAGTGACCTAGGGCCCATTACTGGCATAAAGCCTGTGTTACAGGTGCTACAGCTTGATTTTACTTCCAAACCAAAATCCATTTCAGATCACATACATATCTTAATTTAGCAGTCAGGGCAGCAAAAAATGAGGTGGAAGGGAGTCAGAAGCTATAGACCCCCTTAACTGTCCTATCACATTTTTTTGGTTGAGTTCTAGTTCACTTTGAGATTAACCTGTAATTTGAAATTTTATTCATTTCTAGCTATCAGTATAGCTGATACTGATTGCTAACTCATTTTCACAGCAAACCTTCCTTGTATATAACTCCAATTGGTCTAAGAAGAAAAGGGTGTTTTCTATACTCAGGATGGGCTACATAATTTGTCGGTCTCAGTGGAAAATAAAAATGCCAGGCCCCTCATTCAGAACTTGTTATGAATTTCAAGGAAACATTAAACCAAGCACAAGGTCCACCTAAGTGCAGAGCCTTGCGCAAGAGCACAAATCATATACCCATGAAGTCAACCCCTCCCATACCTTAGTCATGACTGACAGATAAAATCTGTGTTCTAGAGCTAAGGCCAGGGATGGGAGAAGTCTGAACTCATTTTAGAACTCACAGGGATGAAAGGAACTGGGCAGAGACAGGGAGCACGGGGAGGACAGAGATGGGGATCAACTTTAGCTATTACTACATTCCTCTTGAGTTATTGTCTGGCTCACATTGACCTTGGAATAGTAAGTCTCCTCCTACTCATTATTTTCCAAGTTTTTTTCACCACTTCCATCTGACATAGTGTGTAGACCCTCTTCCAGTTTTCTGACCTCTCACTGTCCTTTCCCTTCCATCTACCTTACCTGTCTTGCCTCACCATAGAAAATCAAGTTTCAGATATGACAACACACAGTACAGTATGACAATTCCTTCCTTTGATCTGGACGCTACTTTTAATTCAGTCTAATAATATGTTAGCCTTTTCAACAGCTGGTTCATGCTTTGGGCTTATATTAAGCTAATATTCAATTAAAACCCTTCAATCTAGTCCAATGAACTAATCCCAGTCAGGACTTGAGTTTCTGCTGGTTCTCTTTAAATTTAACACATTGGACTTTACATCTGCCTGATTTAAATTTCAGCTTGTTGATTTCATACCAGCATTCCAGCCAATTGAGATCATTTTGGAAACTGACTCTGTCATCTATGTCTTCATACACATCCCTGTTAAAAGTGCCAAACAGGGCAGGGCCAAGGATGACAGGATCCTCCACAAGACACTTGCTCCTGAGTGACACAGAAACAATAATAATCCCATTCCTCTAGGTGTGGTTCTGTCACGTGTGAGAATATGTGCGGAATCATAAAAGGAATTTATTGGACATTCCTTGACAAGTGAGCAGTCTGAAGAGTTACTTGAAATCTTTTTTTAGGTAAACTGTTAGAAACTCAAATCACTAGCAGAAAAATTTAAATGCCCAAAGAGACACTGGTAGGCATAAGACATAAATTAAGAAGAAATTTAGACCAAAAAAAAAAGGAAGGAAGGCAGGTAGGTAGGGAAGGAGGAAGGAAGGAAGGAAGGGAGAAAGAGAAAATGGGCAAAGAGGAAGGATAGAGATCAAGGGGGGGAGATGAAGAGAGACCTCAGTGACATTAGCTCTAAAAGTCATGTGACCCTGTTTTAAGGCTTATCATTTTCTGCCTTTGAATGCAAAATGAAGCTAAAAGCTTAAAGAACTTCTCTCATGAATATAATAATTGAGTTTATGGGCTACATTGGATAAAAACCAGTATTTCCCCGAGGCTAATCCAACTGACTCTTTGAGGTTGGGATTCTACTTGCTACAACTGGTCATACTCCTCTATCTTATGAAAAATAGAATTAACATCCTTCTGATTTGAATGAAATACTGTCAGGAAGATTGGCTGAGAATAACTGAGCTATCACTCCCTTGACTATTCCTATTAATAACCATTGCCCTCAGCAAATAGTAAGAGTAACTCTTAAACGTTGAAGAGATGAAAATTTTCCTTTGAATTTCTTCTTCCTATATTTGATCCTGAGGCACATCTAATTAAATGATAAAGGATCAAATTTTATTCTCGTCAATTTTTTAAGGATTCTGCTAAAGAAGAGGATTAAAATTAAGGCCTAATTTTATTTTCACTGAAATATCATCAGAATAGGTCACCAGACACTCCTTTATCCACATTCACACAATATGCTCATTTACATTTCACCATTTATAATTTCACTATGTGTTCTCACTCTTCCATGATGTTGTTCATATCTCTTCTGTTCCCCCTTGCCTGTTTGGCTACTTGCTCATCCTTTAAAGGGTGAATTCAAGCATAATCTCCCTAGATATATCTCCTGGTCACTCAGTTGAGTTAAGGAATATAGATGTCCTGTCTAGTCTCCTGGACATAGCAACATGTTCTCTCTTTTTCCTACTAGATAGTATTAAAGATAGGAACTATTATTGTTGATCACTAAATCAATACTAAATACTAATCAATACTTAACATAGGACCCAGCATGTTGTAAGTCTCAGTAAATGTGTAAAGAGGAGGACAATGAAGAAGAGAGGAAAGGAAGGAAGAAAGGGTAGGAGTTAAGAATATATTATGTAGGATGGCCAACAGACACATGAAAAGATGCTCAATATCATTCAGCATCAGGGAAATACAAATCAAAACTACAATGAGATATCACCTCATTCCTGTCAGAATGATTAAGATCAAAACACAAGAAACAACAAGTGTTGGAGAGGATGTGGAGAAAAAGAAACCCTTGTTCACTGTTGGTAGAGTGCAAACTGGCACAGCTACTGTGGAAACCAGTATGGAGTTTCCTCAAAAAGTTAAAAATGAAACTACCCTATGATCCAGCAATCTCATTACTGGGTAGGTAGCCAAAGAATGCAAGAACACTAATTCAAAGGGATTTATGCACTCCTGTTTATAGCAATTTACTTATAATAGCTAAGATATGGAAGGAGCCCAAGTGTTCATCAACTGATGAATGGATAAAGAAGATGTGGGGTGTGTGTGTGTGTAAAATAGTCCATTATATACTGGAATATTTGGCCATAAAAAAGGATGAAATCTTGCCATTTACAACAGCATGGATGGAGCTAGAGAGTATAATGCTAAGTGAAATAAGTCAGAGAAAGACAAATATCATATGATTTCACTCATATGTGGAATTTAAGGAACAAAACAAAAATATGAGCAAAGGGAAAAAAAGGAGAGAGAGAAAAAAACCAAGAAACACGCCCTTAACTATAGAGAACAAACTCATGGTTACCAGAGGGGAGGTGGTTGGGGGATGGGTGAAATAGGGGATGGGGATTAAAGAGGACACTCATCATGATGAGCACTGAGTAATGTAGAGAATTGTTGAATCACCTATATTGTACACCTGAAACTAAGATAACACTGTATATTAATTATACTGGAATTTAAGAATTTTATTAAATTTTTTTTAATTTAGAAAATAATATATTGGGCGCCTGGGTGGCTCAGTGGGTTAAAGCCTCTGCTTTCGGCCCAGGTCATGATCTCAGGGTCCTGGGATCAGGGCCCACATCGGGCTCTCTGCTCCGCGGGGAGCCTGCTTCCCCCTCTCTCTCTCTGCCTGCCTCTCTGCCTCCTTGTGATCTCTCTCCCGCTGTGAAATAAATAAATAAAATCTTTAAAAAAAAAAAAAAGTTTCTAAAAAAAAAAAAAAAAAAAAAATTTTAAAAAAAAAAAAAAAATTTCCAAAAAAAAAAAAAAAAAAAAAAGAAAATAATATATTATAAAATCTCATCCTACAGAATGACTTATGGTCCAGTGCCTGAAAAGAGTAAGGTAATCTTTTTTTTTTTAGAGATTTTATTTGGGACACCTGGGTGGCTCAGTTGTTAAGTGTCTGCCTTTGGCTTGGGTCATGATCCCAGGTCCTGGGATCAAGCCTCTCAGGGTCCTGGGATCAAGCCCCGCATCAGGCTTCCTGCTCAGGGGGATGCCTGCTTCTCCCTCTCTCACTCTCCCTGCTTGTGTTCCCTCTCTTGCTGTCTCTCTCTCTGTCAAATAAATAAATAAAATCTTTTAAAAAAATAAAATAAAAAATAAAGATCTATTTATTTTATTAATTTTTATTTATTTTATTTTAATGTATTTATTTGTCAGAGAGTGAGAGCACAAGCAGGGGGAGCAGCGAGGAAAGGGAGAAACAGGTTCCCTGCTGAGCAAGGAACCTGATGTGGGACTCCTGGGACTCCATCTCAGGACCCTGACATCATGACCTGAGCCAAAGGCAGATGCTTAATCGGCATCCCAAGTGTAGGTGACCTTTAAAAGACTCTTCTGGTCTTATAATTCTTGTCTTATAATTCTAATCTTTTTATTTCTAAGTTTTCATCCTCTAAATCCTGTATAATGACCCATGATTCAAAAAGAAGACAGACGACCATTTAGCAGAGCTGCACTGCAGATATCAAGCACATTGATGAATGTCATCCTGTTAGTTCACATAAATCCTGAAGTTTCTGATGAATGTTCAAGTGCACTTTGTGATGGTATTTATAACCAGTGTGTTGTCATCAAAAAAGTCTGTTGATTACAGCAGTTCAAAGCAACATAAGATAATTTTTAAATATATAATGAGGTAACTAAGACTGACAGCAATTATCTATCAGAGAAAGCTCAATTTTATCAAAGGGAATTTGGAATACGATAAACTTCTGAGGAGTAGTTAAACCAAAGGCTAAAGACATGCTATCCAAAGTTCATCAGCATTTCTCAGCTTCTGCTTGCTTCTACACTCAATGTAGGAGATATTCTGTTAGGAGGTGGTACTCAAAGGGGTAGGCTGAAGTATCTAGAGAATAATGCACTTTGACTCCCAGAGAAATAGTAAAGTCATTTTCTTTTTCTTTCTTTCTTATTTTTAAAGTAAGCCCTAGAGGGAGAGAGAGAGGGAGGGAGGGAGGGAGAGAGGAAGGAAGGAAGGAAGGAGGGAAGGAAGGAAGGAAGGAAGGAAGGAAGGAAGGAAGGAAGGAAGGAAAGAAGGAAATCCTGCTTTATTATTTCTTTAAGTACACTCCACACCCAACGTGGGGCTTGAACTCACAACCCTGAGATCAAGAGTTGCATGCTCACGGCACCTGGGTGGCTCAGATGGTTAAGTCTCTGCCTTTAGCTTAGGTCATGATTCCAAGTGTCCTGGGATTGAGCCCCAAGTCTGGCTCCTTGCTTAGCAGAGAGCCTGCTTCTCCTTCTTCTGCCTGCTGTTCCCCCTGCGTGTGCTGTCTCTCTCTGTCAAATAAATAAAAGCTTTAAAAAAAAAAAAAAAAGAAAGAAAGAAAGTTGCATGCTCTACTGACTGAGCCAGTTAGGTGTACCAGTAAAGTCATTCTCTAACAAGAGCTTGGGGAGGCTTTAATAAATATGGCTACACATTGACTCTAAGGGTTTCCTCAATTATACAAAAATATAAGAAATCCTAATAAGGATCCAGAGTTACACTGTCATTTTTCTGTTATATGACTACAGAAATTTTTCTGGATTCTACATCCGGAGATTGAGATGAAATTCAAAGTTATGACATGTGGGTTTTCAACACCATGGACATACCTTTAAAATAAATATGTTAGGGCGCCTGGGTTGCTCAGTGGGTTAAGCCTCTGCCTTCAGCTCAGGTCATGATCTCAGGGTCCTGGGATTGAGGCCCGCATCGGGCTGTCTGCTCAGCAGGGAGCCTGCTTCCCCCTCTCTCTCTGCCTGCCTCTCTGCCTCCTTGTGATCTCTCTCCCTCTGTGAAATAAATAAATAAAATATTATAAATAAATAAATAAATAAATATGTTAATATGTCCAAAGCTTAGAGGCCCTTCATAGAAAAACACTAGGAAAAGAAATGCTTCGGGATAAGGCCCATCCCTAGCCTATCCAAGTTAATGGATAGTTATTTGCCCTCTATGCGTCAAAGCAAGGAAGAAAGTTGGATATCTAGGATTGATCTCTCTCCTAAAGATACATCTGTATGTCTCCAAACCTCCTACTTTACATTTCTACTGGAATGGCCCATCAACCTCTGTATTTAAAAAACTAAAGTCCCAGGGGCACCTGGATGGCTCAGTCGGGTAAACATCTGACTTCAGCTCAGGTCATGATCTCGGGGTCCTGGGATCAAGCCCTGCAGCAAGCCCTGCATTGGGCTCCATGCTCAGAGGGGAGTCTGCTTGTCCTTCTCCCTCTCCCTCTGCCCCACGGCTCATGCTCATTCTCTCTCTCTCTCAAATAAATAAAATCTTAAACAAGACAAAACAAGACCCCTTGTCCTGTGTCCCAATTCCCAATTCCTGCTCCTAAGAATATTTCCCCTTTTCTGACTTTCTTATTTTATCAACGGCACACCTGAAGTGATACTCAGAGTGGGTATTTCCCAGATGAGGCAAAAGCCTGGGGAACAGAGACCTACTTGGTATAGAAGCTTCTGAGATTTAAGTCAAGAGGGAGACATTAATGATACCAAAGAGTTAACTGGTGGAGTAAGGCCCATGAGGAGGTAGAGAAGGATAAAATTCAGACCACAGGTAGCTTTGGCTTTAGATTAGATTTAGACCAGAGGAGGGAGATGAACATAATTGTGCATATTGGAGATGAGGGACAGAGACTTAAGGTAATTGTTCTTTAATGCTTTTTCTTTTTTGTGCAAGGTATTACATATGCCCACCTTGTAAGAGTGATGAGGTAGGATGAGACACGGAAGGGGTTTAGAGTTTGCAGAGAATAGAGAAATTAAAAATAACTCAAACTTTGATGAGGAATAGGACAGCTAATCAGTGATGTGTCATGGAAGGTCCAGCTGTTTTTTTAGGTGGGTTAGATAAAAAGTTAAGGGGACTAGAGAACAGAAAATTTTGCCAATCAGTAATTGATCTGAAGAGCTGAGAATTTAGGTTAGATAAGGGAGAGACAAATAAACTGGAAGAAAATGGAACACTCTAATACTGGAGGTCTTGTTAAGATCAAAGAGCAAGTTTAATAGAGCAAGGAGTGAAAGAAGCGGAACACTGAAGCCAGAGGGTACTAGAGTTACAATTCTGCAGGTGTAGTCTGGGACAATTGATAAGATCCAAGATTTGTCCATGACTGGGGGAGGGGGTGGTGACTAAAATTCCATGGAGGTCATGACATTGAGAAGGTCAAGGAGTTATTGGATAGATTATTGCCACAGACACGGTGCTCACCCATGGTTATTAAGGGACTGGACATAGGATCAGGGGCCAGAAGTAAATGTGGGGGAAGGACTAGGAAGATGGTAGTTTGAGTCAAGGAAGGGAACTGTGGTATAACCTAGTGGCTGAAATTTAATAGAGGAAAATGTTCTACTTGAGGGTACATGAGTAATAGCCTGAAAATAACATTGGGATGTAAGAATGATGCTCTTTCTTCTGGCAATTGTGGTTGATGGAGTATGGAAAGGGCAATAGGGGAAGTAGTGTCCTTCAGGGAGCACCTGTGCCTCTTAGGTCAAGAGGAACAGGTCAAAGATGTAGAGGACCTGAGTTAACATGATCCAGGGTGGAAGTGAGAGGAAAGTGGGAAAGCTGGTCTTGGAAGTGGAAGTAGAGAGTGTGGACCACTTCTTACCATAGGGAACTTTCTCCCACCAATCCAGTTTTTATTTATCCCTTATTCTCTGCACTTCTAAAAATTAATGTGTTCAAGTGCAGAAAATGAAGGGCATCCCTCAGTATTCAGACCGCTTGGGTCATTGTAGAATGCTGCCTTCCAGGCACCCTCCTAGATTCTGATGTTACATACCTGAGTTAAGACTTTGTGAATATTCCAGCTTTCCTCAACTGGTCCAGCAAGTTGAGAATGATCAGGTGTAGGTGGTTATTGCATGCTCTGACTACCGAGAAGCCTTAGGAATACTAACATACCCTGATTCCTGCCCCCCCCTTTTAAAAATATTTTGTTTATTTATTCATGAGAAACAGAGAGAGAGAGAGAGAGAGGCAGAGGGAGAAGCAGGCTTCCTGTGGAGCAGGAAGCCCAATGTGGAACTAGATCCCAGGACCCCGAGATCACAACCTGAGCAGAAGGCAGATACTCAACCAACTGAGCCACCCAGGTGCCCCCCTTCCTGCTTTTTTAACATAGCAGGGTAAACCAGAAGGCAGATAAACTGTTACCAACAGTTTCTTTGTGTCCTTACTAAAAACTCAGGACTTCAGCATCAATAGCAAGCATACTCTTAGGATTTAGGCATGAGGTCAGAGCCAGGGGCATCTCTTTTTCCTTTTCTCCCAAAAAATTCTCTTGATCAGGTGTTCCAAGTCCTGGTAGAGCCATTTGGCTGACACAAGTTGCATACACTGTTCATAGAAGAAGACTGAGGTAAAGGACATGGTCTAGAAGCTCATGGCCATCAAACCAACAATGCAAAGATGCTGATGATCAGGAATTCACGGCCATTCTGACCTTACAGGGCTCATGTGTCTGACCTGGCAGAGAGATGGACTTGAGCTCTCTTAAATGATTAGGCAGGAAATAAATAAGCAGAAAACTGCTCTTCGCATAGAAATTATCCACCTGCTGCTATCAGTTGCATCAGAATCCAGACCTTCTTCAATATGAGACAACAGCCCTGTAGCAGACAGTGCAAATCTTTGGATTTCTGCAGCTGTACACCATGCAAAGACATTTTTTGTATCACTCCACAATTTATTCTCTGCAGTCAACATGTTGACTTCTGGCTTAATGGTCTTTAAGACTTATGGTCTTTCCCACCAGTTACAGTGGTCTGCTCAAGATAAGTTTTCTAGGACCTGCAGCTGGGTATATCTCTGAAACAGATCGTTCAAGTTCTAGGTACTGCTCCTTTCACCTACCTAGTTCCACCGCAGTTAACTCGGCCATTCTCAGCTTCATTCTAGGATCTGACGACTTATCATGTGGAGTAGAGATCTTTGCCATAATTATTAATATTAGACATTTATGAGAACTTATGTATCACACATTTTATATATGTATATTGACGCATTTAATCTTTTCAACAATCTTATCAGGTTGGGTCCATTTTTTTAGATAAGGAAACTGAGAAATTAACTAACTATACCCAAGGTCACGAAGCTAGTAAGTAGCAAAGTTGGTTTTCAAAATCGAACAGTCTGAATATGGAGACCTTGCTCTTCACCAGTACATTATACTAACTTGCTTGTTTTACACAGATAAAAACAGTGTATGTTGCACATAGCACATTTCACTAAAAGAGAACTCTCTACAGATAGAATGGGCTACCTACTGGAAGGAGTGAAATTCTTGAAGAATTCTTCAGTTTGGGTAAATAACAAAACAACTGGGCTTCAAATCACAGATCGGTGATGGGAGATAGTCGACTTACCAGGGAACATTGAGGTTGAAATTTAAGGGGACTTCCCAATGCCATTTAAGTGGACCCATTGGATGCTAACCTCATCCACGCGCACACACACACACACACACACACACACACACACACAATTATCAGGTCCAGCATAACTGGAAGAACCTATCACTTCAGGGGAAAAATACATTCTTTTTTAATCATGCTAATGAGATATCTCTTCAGATGAAACTGTAGTGAAAAAATGGCAGGAGTGAGATTTCAAGCCACAAATACCCAAGTGCATCCCTGTTTCATGCCTGAACCTGTGTCATTGCACAGTCAATTCACCCCTCCAGGGTGCAATATTTTAATAGTCTTTACTGACATGTGCACACTAGGTGGTGGGGCACTGGCGGGGGAAGGGTGGATAGATAAGAGAGGAAAGGAAGTTATCATATATCAGCCAGGCCCTGTGCTATATGCTTTTCAGACAGAATTCATTTAATCCTCACAGCAACTCCACGACATAAGCATTATTATCTCCACTTTACAGATTAGGAAACTGGGAATCACTCACATACTTATTAAGTGGTGAAACCGGGACTTCAAAGCTCCTGGGTTTTTACTGTAACAACCTGCGTACTCACGTACAGGTGGGAGGGATGACAACTTCCACAAGGGCTTAACAAATAAAAGGAGAGGCTGAAGTGAAGTAAGTATAGTAATGTTTGGTATGCCAAGGGCAATTATATCCTTGATTCACTTGGCGTGAACTGAATAGGGTGAGAAGACAGGGCTCTGTGCCTTCCAACCATATCTTTCCTCCTGGCCTAGATGCAGGCTCCATGGGACCACAAAAAAGCCCTTGCTGCCAAGTCACTTTTATGCTTCCAACCTCTGAAAGCCAAGCAGGGTATAACCCCAGCCTGACGGAACAATAAAGACCCAATCCTGTTACTGTATAGACCAAGAGACTGAAGTCCAGGGAGAGGGAAGGACTTATTCAAGACCAGGCACAAAAGTAGAATCAAAACCACAACTGGAACCTGGTATTTTCCAAGCGGGTTTTTTAGGGGACAACAAGGCTGGCCCTGGGAAATCAGCGGTTCTAAGCCACACTTCCTCAAATGCTTAGTGTTCAGGTTCAGTTGCATCTCCCGGGGGATTCTCCACAGATTCCCCATACAAAGATGTCAGTCAAGGAGGAGAGAGCATATATTCACATTCAGGGGAGATAAATATCCATAGGACTAACGTGAGGAATGACTGGCTAGACATCAGAAGACCCATGATGAAGTCTGAATTCAGGTTAGAAATGGATCTTCAGAAAAACCCTGGCTCTAGGGGTCCCCAAAGCAGGGGACCTGACGTGAACGGTGATGTCCACTCAGTACCTCGCTTTGTAAAGCCTGTGCCTCTTCACACAGCCAGTGTTCCCACTCTGGTTTAGAACGCCTTGACCTTCCCATCAGCGAATTACGATCAGAGAACAGGGATCTGCTTCCTACAACATACAGTACCTTTGTGGGAATTTGAAAAATGTGCCCATGCCCTACAGCCCTCCCCTCCCGGGTTAGCCCACAGAGCCCAGGTTAGATTTCTGCCCTGGCTCTCCTCCTCCAGGCGCTCCTTTGCATAGCAACTTAACACCACAATACTGGGCAGTGGCCCTTTCTGTTCCTCCTTCAAAGAGTCCAGATAACTCAGGGGAATCTTTCTACCCATGTACTCACAACTGCCCACAGGATCTTATCAACAATCAACAAATCAGGTGTGGGTGGACGGGAGGGCGTTACTCAAGCATATGCAACTCTGATGAGAACTGCACAGTTTTAATTGGAGTTTGTTCCACTTACTCCTCAGTTAGAGTCTGATAAAAACCCCCTTCAGCTCCTAATATTGGGGTCTTTCAGACTTTCCTAATTTAAAGGTGGCATGTGGGGCACCTGGGTGGCTCAGTCAGTTATGGCAGGTCATGATCTCAGGGTCCTGGGATGGTGCCCCGAGTAGGGCTCCCTGCTCAGCGGGGAGTCTGCTTCTCCCTCTGCTTCTGTGCTCTCACTCTTTCTCTCTTGCTCACTCTCTGTCACGTAAGTAAATAAAATATTTTAAAAAAATAAAGTTGGCATGTGATTCTTACCACCTTCTTATTGGAGTAGTGTCTGACACACATAGCTCAAAATATGCCTAGTGAGTGAAGGAAGGAAACAGGGAAGAAAGAAAAGAGGAAGGGGTGGGGGAACGAGCAAGGATGGAGAGTCCTCTGTGACAAAGACCATGTCTATGTGATGAAGAATACAGAATTCTGGGAGCAGCCTTGGGCCACACTCTATTCAGAGAGCTGATGCAGAATTAATTAGGCTAAATGTTATGCTATGTGGCAATGATCTCCTTATGTCTTTCCCCCTACCTCTAGTCTGCATGTCTGCAACTGCAAACAATGCTGTAGTGGATGTGTTTGGCCCCTGAGAGGTAAGAACACATCGCTTAATAATATGCTTTCTGAGAGTCTTCACTTGACTAGTGATCACGTATAGCTTCCTGAAATGTAGGTTCTCCAAATGCATGGGTCATTCTCAACCACAGCATCAGCTACCGAAAGGAAAGAATTTGGGTCATGGCTACCAGATTTAATGATATCTGAAAATCCATTTTGGGGTCAAAATGATATGCTAAGAGAGTACACAGGAGAGACTCCTTAGAGCAAGTAGAATTTATGTTAAGGGCAGTGCCTGGACCTGAAGGAAACGGGCAATGACGTTGTTGACATGCCATTCTGAGGAAATCAGAATGTTGCCTCTTCACAAAGCTCTGGTGCTTTGGCTTGGGTAGTGATGAAATGAGCTCTTGCTCATCTCATCATTGGCACTATCATAATCATTATCAACAATAACAACACCAACGTCAGCAAATATTTATCAGGTGCCTTCTCTGTAAAAACTGTCAACAGGATCTTTGGGCTGAGGTTCTGAAAGACCTTCTCTTTTCAAAAAAACCTTCCAGAGAGAGCCTTAAAAATAAGGAATATTATCGACCTAAGATCTATAGATTGAAGTGGGTAGGTTTCCATAGACTTTTTGAATAAAAAAGAAAATTCACTCCCCAAATTTGAAAGGTAAAAAGTGTAGACTAAGGAAAATAAGTCTCCCTTAGACTTTAGTAGCCACCTTTTTTTGCATCCCACCAACACTCCAAATCCTCCTATCTACCCTCTGCTTAGTAGTCATCTTTATTGGCAATAAATTTGTGTCTTGAAATTTTGTTTCATCTTCAATGAGAATTTGTCATTTATTTTATGGCTCTCTCTCTCTCTCTTAATCTTTCTCCTTGTACTTTCTTGCCTATCAGTTGTTTTTTGTTTTTATCTCCACTCAGCCCTCTGGGTCTCTAATTCAAACTAGGTCTTATAAATAGTGGATCAGAGCTAATGGTAAGGGTAAGGCAGATCTAGTGATGTACCAGCAGGTGTCTTGGCTTATATCTGGTTTGCAAGACTATGATCTTGACCTTGGCCTCCTTGGGCCTGCAGTTCATTGAAGTTATGGTCCCAGGCAGAAGTTAGCAATAGTTAATTTTCATTCTCTTTCCACGGTGTTGAAGATTTGAGCCTACTTTTGCCTTTTGGTTTTCTTTCTTTATATTTTTATTGTTGCTATATATATGGAGCAAAGTGAGATTTCATGGTATAAATCCACTGTACCATCTTGATCTGAAAGTCTTTTGCTTCACATTTGGATCATGACTTTTTTCTATATTTCTTAATTCTTTCCCTGGGATTTCTAATGGCTCTTCTTTCTCTTGATTTATTTGTATTTATGGTTTCCTCAAGTTTTCCAAGTTGTCAAAAGTATTTTCTTTACTATTGGGTTTCCTTTATTTCTGTAAAGTTTTGTCTAAGAGCCCTTAATCTTGCAGTTTCAGTCTGGAGTATCTGTTCCATAGACTTGCTAATTAGCTTTATCTGGGAATGTCTTTTCTCTGTGCTTTTTTGAGTTAGAGTGGTACCCTGTTTTCTGGATTCCATATCTCATCTTTCTTAGTCTGTTCTCTAAATTTGCTGGTGTATACCCTCAAGTAAGTCCTAAGAACAGTTACTTGGAAGGTAAAATTTTAGTCTTTTCGTGTCTGAAAAAATGCTTTCTTCCCTTATTCTTGATTAATAGTTTGCTCAGTGTTGGATTATATTTTGAAAATAATCTTTCCTTAGAACTTTAAAATTCTGGAAGGACTCTATATGGAGGCACATATTCTGAAGGTTGGCCCAGGGACATTCATGATCAGAAATAGGTGAGCAGTTCCTTAGGCCTCTGGAGGTCTGGCTTTATACCTGGTTAAGGTGGTGTAAGTGTGAGAACATTAGAAGGGGGGATATGTCAGGCTCCCAGATGTCTCTGTGGGGCATGTAAGGGCTTTGGATAATCTGGAGAGGTTGGCTAGATTCATTTTAGGACAAAAAAAAAAAAAAAACCCACCCAGAAATGGGCTTCTCTGGCCTGAATTTCATTTTATTCATTACTGTTCCTGATCTGAACAGTTCCCCTCTGAATTCTGCATTCCCACAGGCAAGCTCTGGATGGCTGGATTGTCATAATCAAGCTCAGGTACAGCGCATCTGCATGTTTCCTGTGCCAAACAGTGTCCAGTCATCACTAGGGCGGGACTGCTGAGATAGCACAGGATAGAGGGAATGAGGAATAGAGAAGTGTTTGTGCTGTTATTTCCCTTGTTTGTGAGATAAGGCATTATCTACCTGTCTGCCCAGTGCCTATAGGACAGAAACAAAAAGCTGGACCATCTTGTAGGACATGAGGTAAGCCTCTAGGTTTATCTCAGTTGCTCCAAAGCTTACTCCCTGGGATTAGCCCTCATGCTTCTAAGGCAGCCTTTAAAACCATTAACTCTCACTCTCACAGGAGGTAGTTGTGGAAGTCAGTTATCTGTGCCTATATGAATATGATAACCATATACTACAGATAAAAGTAAAGCTTCCAACAGTATGGGGGTGGGGAGGCTTGGGACAATGGGAGTTTTTCACGGATTAAAGATGCAGCATGTTCTCTTTATTGAGGTGATTTGGATAGAACTGGAGTGATGAATTGTTCATAAAACAATAAACCCCAAGATGTGCTAAATGCTTTTGAAAAAGTCCTATTTCAAAACCATTGTTAAATTACTATGTATCGCATGGAAGAGAGCCTTGTTTGTTTATGTGGACCAGTAATCAACCTGTGAGTGTCCTCAAACACAAATCTAACAGTTTAATCCAGTTCTTACTATACTGTATCCAGGCATATCCATGTCAAGCTAGATTTTTAGAGTAAGAAGATGTCCCCAAAGAATAAGCAATGTACTGTCATGGTTAGCACTTGGGCTGTCTAGTCAGGTTTCCAGGTTCTTCCTTGCTCTGTTTCTTACTAGCTCAGTTACCTGGAGCAAGTTATCTGCCTTTATTAATCTTCAGTTTCCTTTTCTGCAAAATGTGATTAATACTAGTACTTAACCTCACAGATGTCTGGTGAAGCCTAAATGGGATAATCATGTAAAGTTCGCAGCACAGTGCCAGCAGAGAATACGTATGTAATACAGATTAGCAGTTATTAATAGCTATTAGTTTAGGAGGCCCTTTTGTATCCTTATCACTAACCACTGGGAGATGATGGTGGGAGGGTTATCCAATAGTCCCAGTAGTTCTAGAGTGTTCTCAAAGGCCAATGTGTATCATGGGACCTGGAGACTCACGTTTGTTCACTGCTTTAATTGTAGGTACCCCAAAGACTCAGCTTCATGAACATCCACATTCTGGGGTTGGTCTCAAGGTTGGCCATCAGTGAAACTGTGTGGGTCATCTCTGATGGTGAGCCCAAGGAAGTTGAACAGGCAGAACTCCCTGTTCCTCACAGAAATGCTCCAAAATTGCCATAGATTTGAGAAGCACCTTAGTTTTAGGTTTGGAAAAGGCATATAGCAATGTAATGGGAATACATTTCACTGTCATACACAGTCACGCATGCAATATGGAAAGGATTTACTTATAACTCAACTTACTTTAGCTCTAGAGTCCTTACTGCACTGACGATGGAAAACCTAATCCAAAGTAACCTTGGTAAATTCTATTTTAAACTCAATCTTTTTTGGATAAATGGTCAAATGAATATTTTTCCCTTTCACCTTTTTCTGTTACTTTTTAGTAGTCACTTAAGATCTGGGTGATCTGAGTCCTGGGTAGTCTATCACCCTGACTTTGGCGAAGAGTAATGTTTCGCAGTCATTAGCAAACCACCCAGGGGCTTCTGCTGAGAGGAAAAATCCATTTCCTGTGTAGTGGCTGCCTATTCCCACTATAAGCATGCCAAAATTTGTGTCACCTTGGCTTATCAGTCATCAGGGCTTCACAAGTCACTCTATATCCCCCTGTCCTGACCCATTGACTTGACTTTCAGTCATTTTTGTCTTCCTACTGGGGGCATGGGAATTTTTTCCTCCTTGATTTTTAAAAATTCTGGTAAAATATATATTACATAAAAATTTCCATTTTAACCATTTTTTAAGTGTATAGTTGAAAGGCATTATTGTTCATATTCTCATTTTTTTAAAGATTTTATTTATTTAGAGAGTGTAGGTGCAAGTGGGAGGAGGGGCAGAGGGAGAGGGAGACAGAGACTCTCAAGCAGACTCTGCGCTGAGCACAGAGCCTGACATGGGGCTCAATCTCATGACCCTGAGATCATGACCTGAATTGAAATTGAGAGTTGGATGCTTAACCAACTGAGCCACCCAGATGCCTCTCATATTCTCATTTTTGTGCAACTATCACCACTATCCATCTCCACAACTTTTTCATCATCTTAACTAATATCTCTATTATTATATACTATATAATGTAATTATATATACCTATATTATTATATATTAAATATATTATAAGGTATTGCTATAATACCTTAAGTATATAATACCTACAAATACCATTCTCTCTTTCCCTAAGCCCCTGGTAATCACCATTCTACTCTCTCTGAATTTGACTATTCTAAATACATCATATAAATGGAATCATACAGTATTTGTCCTTTTGCTTCTTATTTCACTAAGCATAATGTTTTATAGGTTCAATCCTACTGTAGCATGCATCAGAATTTTATTCCTTTTTAAGGCTGAATAATATTTCATTGTGTTTATATAACACATTTCACTTATCTGGTCACTTGTCAATATATATTTGGGTTGTTTCTACCTTCTGGCTGTTGTGAATAATGCTGCTATGAACATGATTATAAAAATGCATGTTTGAGTTTCTGCTTCTAATTCTTCAGGGGTATATAGCTACAAGTGAAATTGCTGGATCAAATGAGAAGTGTGTTTGCTTTTTTGAGGAACTATCATACTCTGGCATAGGTTCTGGCATAACTTCTGAAGGTTCTCTCACACTCCGTGGGAGTGTGCGGCACACCAAGAAGCTACTCCAGGCCCAGTGACATGGTGACCTCATTCAGATGCTCTCCTAGAGACTAAGCCTTCACTACACGGTGTGCCACCTCATCAGGCAACATTCTGGAGAGTTTGATGGTGGTTCTCCTGCTCTGACAGCCCCCTAAATCTCAGTGGAACAGCTACCTGATGAGTTTCTTCAATGTCCCTCCTGGGACTCAGCCTAAAAAGTGTTAAGGATAAAAACTACACCCATAAAGACAAGTTCCTTTCATGTCTTCTCCAATTCTCCTTCTCCTGCCAAGTCCTGGAAATCTTACTTTCTTTTGGCTAGGAAAACTGCTCTTTCAGAGTCCTATATTGTTCCAAAATCTGATAATTATGGTATAAACTTTGTATTTGGATTTTGGCTCTTGGTTTTCAAAGAAAAGCTTCTGAACTTAAAAATACTTTCACTCTCAAACAGCCCAACTATTGCAACTTAAAAGTCTGTGCTTGCAAGCCTGTCTTCTCTGCTATCAATTTCAATAGCCTATTTTAGAATTCAAAGCCAAGAATTTTACTTTTTGTTCTTAACTGTATAGGCCAACCCCTCTAGATCAGTACCTTTAGAAGCTATTGCTGCCAGGTAATAACTTGTTCAAGAAAGCCAGGAAGAGGGTAGCTTGTTCAAGACAGCACAAGCGTCAAAAGGAAAACAATCTTCACTACCTCAAAATATACAGCCGTTTGCTTGGCTGTACCACAGGTCATGGATATAAAGCGTGTTACTTAGTTACTAGGGTTATGAAACCAGTCAGCCAGAGAGGACCCTGAGACAGTTTCTCAAAACCAGAGTATAAGAGAACATGAGAGAGCTCTGAATGCTGAAAGCTCAGAATAATAGGATACTCATGCATCCTGGGATGGGGATTCTAACGAGGCAAATGCCTGGATCCTAGGCAAATACCACTGGCACCGAGAGCTGGTACTGGGGACTGACTTTGATACACTCTCTACGGATTGGCTAAATCACAAGGGACAGAGCGCCTGGGTGGCTCAGTGGGTTAAAGCCTCTGCCTTCGGCTCAGGTCATGATCTCAGGGTCCTGGGATCAAGGCCCGCATTGGGCTCCCTGCTCAACGGGGAGCCTGCTTCCTCCTCTCTCTCTGTCTGCCTCTCTGCTTACTTGTAATCTCTCTCTCTGTGTCAAATAAATAAATAAAATCTTTAAAAAAATAAATCACAAGGGACAGAAACAGGGTAACACAGCATGGAAGTGAACTACCTCACATCGTAAAGTGTTCCTGGTACCTCTATATATAGCATCTTAGTCTGAAAGTCCCCCAAAGGGACTCAGCAGAACATACTTTTGATGCACTTATCCTTTGATTATCTAAAAGTACTTATTTGTAGGTTGTTGTTTAGGAAGGAATTTCCTCAATCGATTGTGTGTGTGTGTGTGTGTGTGTGTGAGAGAGAGAGAGAGAGAGAGAGAGAGAGAGAGAGAGAGATTGCTTTTAGGCACAATTTGCTTCTTTATTATACATACCAAGGAACAACAATAAAACCCAATTCTGAATCCCATGAGCACAACCATAGAAAAGAACCATAAAATTGCTGAAGGTTAACAAAAGTTGATTATACAAGGCAACGGTGATTTGATTTTGGGGGTTTGTTGAAGTATATCTAGTCTTTATCCTTGCCTTAACTTGTTGTGGCTTTGGCTTGGTCACATTGTTTCAGTGCTCAAGTTCCTTCACTTGCAAAATGAGGTCAATTACAAGGACCAGCCTCACTCCCAAAGTAGTTTGTGGTTGTTGACTATTTTAATTAGCAAGTCCTTTAGTACTAAGAATTATCAATATAAACCATCTATACTCTTTATTGGTAATTGTATGGGCGGGGATGCAAATATCATATATCTGAAGGTTTTGGCTAAAAGGAACCATGTGAGGGTCACTCTCCTTCAACAAGTGCTAGTTCACAAGAAATAAATGTTTCTGTTTATATACTGCAGACACTTAGATATCTCTCCATGAATGCCTTTCTGGGAAAATAAAAATCTTAAATCTCAGGACCCTAGAAATGCAAATTAATTTCATCATCTTTATAATTTTAGTCTTTGCCCTTCTTGTAATGTCTCCTGTGACTTTGGTGAATCCTACAAGGTTCTTTGTTTCCAAATGTCTCCATGTTTGGAGAAAACAGGTCTTAGGAACAGGGACTGTTTTTCCCAAGCAGATGGAGACACATAATCTTTTTAAAGTTAATGGGCACTCATGTGAATGTCCCACATCATGTGATATAAGAATGACCAACTACTCCTGGCCTTCAGACAATGTTCACTTAGCACCAGTTTTTGTCATCTGAAGGTCACAGGGTAACCAACAAACAAAAGAGGGAAAGGACCATTATGTGCCAGCATACTACTAGAGCTTCTATGTACCTGATCTCACTTATTTCCACAATGACCCTATTTCGCATTTGAAGAAATTTTAATATTAGAGTTTAAGAACCTTCTTCCTATGACCAGACAACTATAAACTGACAGAACCAGCATCAGATTCAGACCTGTATGACTCCAAGCCCAAGTTTTTCCTGAGATAATATATGAAAACTATTCATAACAGTCCCTGACTTATAGTAAGTCTCATGTAAATGCTGGATATTCTTTAAGTCATTATTACACATTACAGTGTTTCTCAAGAGTGCCCCCTCTTTCTCCTGACAATAATTCCCATGTGCTGGGACAAATGTGGAGACACTGCTTGAAGATGACTTCATTCTGCAGGGGAAGAAAATTTTTCCCTTCTTCCTTTCTAGGTTCTTTGGACTGTCTAATGATTAAATTGATATAAGACAGATTAATAGGAGAAAAACAAATTTAATTTTGTACATACAGAAGCCCCAAAGATATATGAGACTCAAGGGCAAGTAGAGCAGTTGAGGGTTATATGCCATCCTGAGTGAAAGAACAGGAGAGGGGCCTGGGGCTTCAAAGGGAAGCAGGGTAATTCACAGGACGAAAAGAAGATACGTTTGGTAATTAGATGTTTGCCCTGCCCTACAGATAGTTTTTTTTAGATAAAAAGTTATCTCTGATAAAAAGGAACCCTCATGCACTGTCAGTGGGAGTATAAATTGGCATAGCCATTATGGAAGCCAGTATGGGCTCCTGGCTGACTCAGTCAGTGGAGCATGGAACTCTTGATCTTGGGGTTGTGGGTTAGAGCCCCACGTGGGGTGTAGACATTACTTAAAAATAAGAGCTTGGTACCTGGTTGGCTCAGTCAGTAGAGCATGCAATTCTCAATCCCTGGTTCATGGGTTCAAGCCTCATGTTGGACATGGACCCTACTTAAAATTTAAAATAAATAAATAAATAAAAATAGAAATACCATATAATCCAGTAATTCCACTACTGAGTATTTACTCAAAGAAAATGAAAATACTAATTCAAAAAATATATACATCCTATGTTTACTGAAGCATTATTTACAACAGCCAAGATATGGAAGTAACCTAAGTGTTCAGAGACAGATGAATGGATAAAGGAGATGTGGAGGAGAATGAGATCCTGCTATTTGCAACAATATGAATGGACGCAGAGGGTATTACAGTAAGTGAAATGTCAAAGAAAGACAAAAACCATTTTTCACCTATATGTGAAATCTAAAAGATAATAAATTAACAAACAAAAAAGCAGAAACAGACCCATAAATACAAAGAGCAAACCAATGATTGCCAGAGGAGAGAGGTGGGAGGATGGGCAAAATGGGTAAAGGGTCGTGGGAGATAAAAGCTTCCAGTTATGAATAAGTTACAGAGATGAAAGGTAGAGCATAGGGAATATGGTCAATGGTATTATAATAGTGTTGTATGGGGCACAGATGGTAGCTATACTTGTGAGCATAATCTATACAGTCGTTGAATCACTATGTTGTGCACTTACAACTAATGTAACATTGCATATCAACTATACTTCAATTAAAAAAAAGAATACATTAAAAAGAAAAGTTATTTCTGGTAATAGCTCTTTTTCTGGGCCAGACCCCTTTGCTAAATTCTTTTAGGTATTTGAGAGGTAAAGGTTTTTCTTGAGTTTTCTGGGTCTTAATTGACTTCAGGTCAAAATAATCCACATTTTGATTATTTTGTGGCATATTCTGGTCCCCTTCAATTCCCAGATCTCATTCATTCAGGAACTTGAAAACAAGTATTTGTCCAATTTATAGGTGAGGACACCCTGTTTCCCACTTAAAAAGCCAATTTTCAAAAATTGTTTGAAAGTATGTCTTCCTCCCATCGTATGGCCTCCCTCTGACCTTTCTGTCAGTTGTGAAGTTGATGACATTTTTTTTAAGTCCCCAGAGGGCACTGGGCTGGCTGTCACAGGTTTACCCCTTTCTTCAACCTTATGAAGACACGATTATGTCTTGTGACATGCACAGTGTGTACATCTAAGGCATTCAGCATGGATACACAAATTTATGAATAAGGCAGACTTGTTCTCGCTTTGCTTGGGGGACATATGAAAAGCCATGTGAGTGCCACATAGGACAGAATCAAGAGTACTTTCACCACAAAAAAGAAATGGTAATTATGTAACATGAAGGAAGTATTAGCTAATGCTTCAGTGTTAATCATATTGCAGTACATAAATCAGCATTTTATACACCCTAAACATACACAATATTATGTCAACTACATCTCAAAAAAAAATAATCAAGAGTACTTTATTAATCTACAAGCTATTCTGCATAAATTTTATGTGATTTTGGATTAACATTCTAATACTGTTGACTTTTTACACATCGGGCAGGGGACATAAAGTTCCTTCTCTAAAGGAAAATAGGAAATACAGACTAAGCTTTTACATAAATGCTGTGCCTCCAGCAGCCATACTAGGAACTCAAAACTTTTGTGGGAACTCAAAACTACATCTGTTTTGCTGCTAAATATAGAGAGTAGCTGAAGTTCAACCAAGTGTGAAATAATGTTTTATTCACTTCATATTCTTGTAGATAAGAATGAGAAAAAGTGGCTGGTATATTGAAGGAAACATTAGAAAACCTAAGGGAAAGTGGTTTGAGGAAGAAAAGTGAGAAAGTAGATACAGAGAGAGAAATTCTCCAGAACTCCACCCTTCATTTGCAAAATCCTGACAAACTCAGTTTCTGTTGTCATGGTATGTTATTAATGTGCTTCTTTCATTCTTAGAAGTGTCAGGTTTAGACAATAAATTGTATGATAACTTTATTTATAATCTAATCTCCCAAGTTCTGGCTTCATGTCAATGTAGTATTTTCTAACTATTGAGGATTACATTTCAGCAAGTCAAAATTTGTATTTACATCTAACCTTCCTCACACACAGGTGATTACATAAATGTTGGCACCACTTTAAAAAGGTTCTGGCAAACATTCCTGAATTAGCTGAATTAATGTAAGTTAAATAGCTTTAGTAGAACTTGGAAAGCACATACCATCCTATAGATGAAGTTTTAGAACATAAGTGAGGTCCGGAGCCAACGACCAAGAAAGAATTCTTAAGACAGCTCTGGTGCAAAAAGGTAATTTTATTAAAGCACGGGGACAGGACCCATGTGCAGAAAGAGTTGCTGCCCTGGGGTCGTGAGGGGTGGCTGATAATATACTACGGGGTTGGGGGAAGTAAGGAAAAAGGGAGGTTTCAAAAGAACTTTCACATGCTTAAGACAACCTCAAGATATCAGAGGCCTTGCCCTTGTCAAGTTATGGTTATTTCTCTCCTCTAGCAAGGTATTAACATTAAGATTCTTGGAAGAATGTCACACATGTCCCACCCAGGAGTGGGGGGTGGGGGAAGGTTGCAGGGTGTCAGCCTCCGCTTTGTCCTCTGCTAGCCTTCTGTTCCCTCATCACTATCATATAAAATGTTCTGTTTCCTTAGGTAGTCGTATGATATCCAAAGTCAAATTATGGAGAGGGCTATTTAGAACTTTTTCTTTTCTTTTTTGGTCTGGCCTTCTGTCTTCATACCTCACTGGTTGCAATAGGATGGTATAAGAATTGAGACTATTCTGTAAAATAGATATGTCTGCGGGAATAGAGTGGTACTAGCTCAGAGCTCATCCATACAACATAGCTCAGCAATAAAAAAACTCAGTAGTAGAAGACAGACTGCTTCAGCAGTCCTTACTAGACCAAGCCTACCTGCCTGCCTGGTATCAGCCTTTTAGTGTTAGCTGGTCCTTACAAAGCAATTGGTTAAATCTTTCCATTTTCATACTTTAATCTAAGGTGGCCAGATCAAATTATTGTTGGCTAACAGGAACCTCAGCACATATAAAAAATCATGAGGTGGTTATATTACAATGTCCTTTAAATTCCCTCAATTCTGGATTTAGTGGAAGTCTCCATAATTATAGGAAATCAGTAATAGGCCACCTAAAGCCTATAGAAGCATTGTTTTCTTAAGTTTTTCCTAACCAGGGTTTTGGATTATTTTCTCAGAAGTTATTCAAAGAGTGAGTGTGCTGATAAGATTCTACACTGAATTCTAATGTATGGTTTTTTCCCCCCACCTAGCAATTTCTGACCCCAGCTGGGGGTCCTACAACTTAATTCTGACACTATCTACCCAGAGATAGCATCAGATCCCATAGGTTAAGGGCTCGGTCCTACAAGCTCCCCAACACGCCCCCACCACACACACTTCAGACACCAACCTCAAGTACAGGTGGTCGCCTATGCTTCTGACCAACTGAGTATAGATTGGAGATTCCGAAGTCCCGTCCTTAGTTTCCATTAATTGCTAGAGTGGCTCACAGAAGTCAGAGAAATATTTTACTTACTACATTACCAGTTTATTATAAAAGGATATAACTCAGCAACAGCCAAATTGAAGAGATGCATAGGGCAAGGTAAGGGAAAAGGGACACTAAGCTTCCATCCTCTCTCCAAACACACCACTCTCCCACAGTCTCCATGTGTTCACCAACCTGGAAGCTAGCTGAACCCTGTCACGTTGCTGGTTTTATGGAGGGTTCATTACATTGTCACGATTGACTAAATCAGCTACAGGTGACTGAACGTGACTGCCAGGTCCTCTCCCTTCCCCAGAGGTGGGGAAGGACCAGACTAAAAGTTTCAACCCTCAAATCACAAAGTTGGCTCCACAAGGCATCCAGCCCTAGCCTTAGGTGCTTTCCAAAAGTTCCCTCATGAACATAACAAAAGACACGATGCCTTTCTCCACAGTTAATTCCAAGGGTTTAAGGAGTCCTATGCTTCCGTGACTCAGTTGGTTAACTATCTGCCTTGGGCTCAGGTTCATGATCTCAAAGTCCTGGGATCCAGTCCTGTGTCAGGTTCCCTGCTCAGTGGGCTTCTCCCTCTCCATCAGACCCTCCTCCCTGTTTGTGTTCCCTCTCAGTCTCTCTTCAAATAAATATATTAAATTCTAAAAAAAAAAAAAGCCCTAAACCAGGAACCAAAATGAAGACCAATATTTATTTATTATAAATCACAGTTTCATTCTTTCTGTGATATTTTGCAGGGATATTTAGTATATATTTCCTTTGAGGAGAGCTATACTCTTCCAAATTCCTCTCATCGCAAGCATCATTATATGTACTGACAATCCAATTAATTTTTTCATTTCATTTTTCAATACTCTCCCTACACTTACAGAAGTCTGTACCTCGGTACCAGTGATAATTTCACTGAGGCTGCAATACTCTCACTTTGCCACTTAAGTTAGAAGCAACCCATAATTTGTATTAAATAAATACAGGAAAGAAAAAATGATATGAATATGAAGGGGAAAGTCAAAAGAAGGAAGATGAGGACCAGAAATGGGGGGGGGAAGTGTTTTAAGAAGAGTAATAAGAAAATATAACACTGGGGAGGAAAGCTGCAAGATGAGAAGATAGGAAGTAAGAGCCTGTCCTCGATAAGATTTGAGGGAATAATGGGGCAGCTGGGTGGCTCAGTTCATTAAGCACTTGCTCTCAGCTCAGGTCATGATCCCAGGGTCCTAGGCTAGAACGCTGTATTGGGATCCTTGCTCAGTGAGGAGTCTGCTTCTCCCTCTGCCCCTTGTCCCACTTGTGTTCTCTCCTTTGCTCACTCACTCTCTCTCTGATAAATAAAATCTTAAAAAAAAAACTATAAGATTTGAGGGATTAAGAAAGTTTCTCTCAAATAGCCAGAGTAATCTTAAGGAAGAACAATGCTAGAGGCATCATACTTCCTGATTTCAAACTATATTACAAAGCTATGGGAATCAAAACAATATGGCATTGTCATAAAAACAGACACATACATCAATAGAACAGAGTGGAGAGCCAAGAAATAAACACACATATATGTTCAATTAATTTATGACAAAGGAGCCAAGAATATACAATGGGGAAAAAAATAGCCTCCTCAATAAATGGTGCTGGGAAAACTGGACAGCCACATGCAGAAGAATGAAACTGGACCACTTTCTTACACTACCCACAAAAATAAACTCAAAATATATTAAAGACTTGAGCATAAGACCTGAAACCATAAAACTCCTAGAAGAAAGCATAGGGGGTAGACTCCTTGACATGGGTCTTGGCAATGATTTTTTTGGATTTAAAAACAAAAGCACAAGCAACAAAAGCAAAAACCAACAAGTGGTACTACATCAAACCAAAAAGGTTCTGCATAGCAAATGAAGAGGTAACCTTACCAAATAGGAGAAAATATTTGTAAATCATCTATCTGATAATGGGTTAATATTCAACAAATAAAGAACTCACACAGCTCAATAGCAAAAAGACAAACAATCCAAGTAAAAAAAATGGGCAAAGGATCTGAACAGATATTTTTCCAAAAAAGTATACAGATGGCCAACAGGTATGTGAAAAAGTATTCAACATCACTCATCATCAGGGAACATCAAAATCACAGTGAGATATCACCTTACACCTGCTAGGATGGCTGCTGTCAAAAAGACAAGAAATAACAAGTGTTGATGTAGAGAAAAGGGAACCCTTGTGCTCTGTTGGTGGGAATGCAAATGGGTGCAGCCACTATGGAAAACAGTATGGAGGTTCCTCAAAAGATTAAACATAGAAATACCATGTGATCCACAATTTCATCTCTGGGTATTTATCTGAAGGAAACAAAAACACTAAATCAAAAAGATAACTGTACCCCCATTTGATTTCAGCATTATTTATAATAGCCAAGACGTGGAAACTACTGAAGTATCTAAGAAAATGTGATTTCTCTCTCTCTCTCTCTTTCTCTCTCTCTCTCTCTCTCTCTCTCTCTCTCACACACACACACACACACACACACACACACACAGAGGAATATTATTCAGCCATAAAAAGGAAATCTTGCCATTTAAAATAACATACACGGAACTTGAGAGCATTATGCTAAGTGAAATAAATTTAACAGAGGAAGACAAATACATATGATGCATGACACGATCATATATATGTAGGTATGAATGTATGACTCACTTATATGTGGAATCTAAAAATCAAAACAAACAGAAACAAACTCCCAGATACAAAGAACAGATTGACTGTTGACAGAGCAGGGATTGTGGGGGTGGGTGAAATGGGTAAAGGTAGTCAAAAGGAACAAACTTCCAGTTATAAAATAAGTCCTAAGGGATGTAATATACAGCATGTTGACCACAGTTAATAATACTGTACTGTGTATTTGAAAGTTAAGAGAACAGATTTTAAAAGTTCCCATCACAATACGGTGTCTGGGTGGTCAGTTAAGCATCTGCCTTTGGCTGACGTCATGATCCCACTGGGATGGAGGCCCGCATCAGGCTCTCTGCTCAGTGGGGAGTCTGCTTCTCCCTCTCTCTCCCTTGTGCTCATGCTTTCTCTCTTTTTCTCTCAATTAAATAAATAAAAGCTTTAAAAAAAAGTCTCATCACAAGAAAAAAAATTTGTAACTCTGTGTGGTGATGGATGTTAACTACACTTACTGAGGTGATCATTTCACAATATATATTCAAATATTGAATCATTATGCTGTCCACCTGAAACAAATATAATATTATGTGTCAATTATATCACAATAAGAAATTACAGGTACACAAACCATAAGACCCAGCCATTCACTCCTAGGCGTTTATTCAAGAGAAATGAAAACACATCCACACCAACACTTGTACACAAACATTCACAGCAGCTTTATTTGCAATAGTTGCTAAATAACCTAAGTGTGTATCAATAGGTGAGAACAAATTCTGATGTATCTTTATTTTTTAATTGAGATATAATTGACATGTAATGTTGTATAAGTTTAAGGTGTGCAATGTGTTGATTTGATAAGTATATATTACAACATGATTGCCACCATAGCTTTAGCTAAAACCTCCATCACATTACATAATTATCATTTCTTTTTTGTGATGAGAACACTGAAGATCTAGTCTCTTAGCAGTTTTGAAGTATATAATACAGTATTGTTGACTATAATCACTGTGCTGTGCATTAGATCTCCAGAATTTATCTACTAGTTGTACTGGTAGCAGAGGAAAAAAAGCTAGTGAAACAAATGCCAAGTGAATGGACTCATATTCTAAAACTGTCGTCACTCTCTGACTTTGGCCGGCCCTTCCCTCCTCTGGCAGTGTTAGCAAAGCACACTTTAGGTTGAATGGATCCAGGATATATGCAGATGACAATTCCTTCTTACTCAATTTCATGAGGCTTCACAAGGAACAGTTTACCTGGTTAAGAGTGCCTTGAAAGCAATGTTGCATTAACTAGAAAAAAGTACAGAGAACATAACAGAATGCAAATAGATTGGTGAGGAAATTTTATATGTCTTTTGGTTAC
This sequence comes from Ailurus styani, assembly GCA_002007465.1. NCBI lineage: Eukaryota > Metazoa > Chordata > Mammalia > Carnivora > Ailuridae > Ailurus > Ailurus styani. The sequence continues at coordinate 4,185,467 of LNAC01000070.1, read as the reverse complement.
TTTTTTTACCCCACCAATTCTAACAGAAATTTGAGGAAGCATACAAATCAAATTATAAATTAAAGAACAAAGTCCTGCTAAGTTAAATGAGAGCACTCAGGCTAAATATAGTTACTGCAATTGAAATTTTTTTCTCTGAAATTGTAGGCAGCTAAGTTCTAAAGGAAAATATTCTAAGTTAGGTAGCTATTACAGGGGGTATCGTCTATTTTTCTGACTTCATGTCCACAAGCAGTACTTCAGCTAGAAAAATACTCCTGGCCTTTCTCTTCACCTCTCACTTAACCGTAGGAAGAGCAACTGACTTGATTAGTACTTTTAATTAGTTCACTAATAAATACATTAGCATCTTCTAGACTCCCTACAGAGAAGGTTAACACTGGTCTGTTTTTACTACGTGGTAAGAAGCTAGTGCCTTCCAGGGAGGCCTGAGGTTGTCCAATGTTGCCTATAAAAGGATAAGGAAGTTTGATTTTAAGGTGAAGTATTAAGAAGTCCAGTCTAGACATAAAATCATGCCCTTCAATACAGCTTTTATAGTAATTAGCCCACATTTCTTATTTCCAGTTTTGATCTGTGTGGACCTCAATGGATTCTGCCAAATTTTTATATGTCAGGCTTCCAAAACACAGAAATAAATGGACTCCATCTCCAGGGTTCATAGTTTGGCGGGGGCGACAAACAAGTTAACTAGCATTTACAGAACAGTATGGTAAGTCTGTAATAGAGGTAAATACAAGGTATTGTGGAAGTATACAAGAGCGGCAGCTTCTTAGCCTCAGGTAGGGAGGGTTCAGAGAAGAACCATAAGCAAGCAGAATTGCGCCTTTAAAGAGAAGTAGATTACTGGATAGAGAAGAAAATGTTCTAGGGAGGAATGCTCAAACAAGGTAGTAAAGTAGGATAATATCAGGAGAAAAAATGCTATGAAACATTTAAAGATTTCCTTATTATTTAGCTGTAAATCATTAGAGGCTCATGTCTTAATATATCAAATTATCTTTGCATTCCTAAAATAAAATCTATTTGGATCATGCTAACTTTTAAAATGTTGTTGTATTCAATTTGTTAATGTTTTATTTAGGATTTCTGTATTTATGTCATTATTAATTGGCCTACTGCTTTTTCTTCTGGTATTGGTCACTAATTTGGTTCCATAGTTATGTGAGCCTTGTATAATGAGTTATAAAGTTTTCCATCTTTTTCAAAGTTCTGTAAATAATGTTGTTCCTAAAAGTTCTGATAGAATCTGTGTTTTAAAACATCCTGATGTAGGGGTGCCTGGGTGGCTCACTAGGTTAAGTGCCCTACTTGATTTCGGCTCAGGTCATGATCTCAGGGTCATGAGATTGAACCCTGCATCAGGCTCCATGCTCAGTGTAGAGACTCAAAATTCTCTTTCCTTTTCCCTCTGCCCCTCCCTCTCCTCTCTCTCAAATAAATAAATAAATAAAATCTTAAAACAAAAACAAAAACAAAAACTTGACCTGGTTAGTGCCTTTTCCAGAGGTAGAACTTTGATAACATTTCCTGTTTCTTCTATTGATCAGTTCAAGTTTTCTGCCTCTTGTTGTACAAATTCTCATAATTTGTATTTCTTAAATAATACCCAATGTCAAAATTTTCACTTTATTGATAGGTTAAACTTTGAGTATTCTTGTAATTTTTAAACTTCTTGGATATTTACATGCATCTGTTAACTCCATTTTTTTTTCTTTTTCACATTTTCAGCTGTTTTCTCTTTCTTCAGTTTTGCAAGAGGACTGTTTGTCCTGTTAGTATTTTCTTTCTTTTTTAAGATTTTATTTATTTATTTGACAGAGAGAGACATAGCAAGAAAGGGAGCACAAGCAGGGGGAGTGGGAGAGGGAGAAGGAGGCTTCCCGCTGAGCAGGGAGCCCAGTGCAGGGCTGGATGCGCCTTTATGCGGGGCTCCATCCCAATACTATCACGACCTGAGCCGAAGGCAGCTGCTTAACAACTGAGCCACCCAGGCACCCTGTCCTGTTAGTATTTTCAGTGGACTAGCTGTTGATCTTATTTATCTTACTTGACCTTTCAAATACATTACACACACATTTTCTTTTTCATCACTTGGCTCTAAGTGACATAAAATTCTTAAAAAAGAAGTTATAGGAAATGATAGTAATTCACAGGAAAGGGGAGCCCTCTGGAGGCTGAAATTTCAAGGTTAGTGTTTATTAAGATTGCACTCCATAATCAAAATTAACAAAATGGCCACCAATAAGAAGAGAATAGGGGGGAAAAATCCATTTTTAATTATACTACATAAAACACAAATCAATTTAATAAGAAACATGAAATGCATATATATATATATACTATAGACTCATGTAATCATAGGTAGCACTCATAGGGTACTTACTATGTGCCAGGTACTGTTTTAAGCACTTTAGATATATTAACCCATTTAATCTTCATGATAACTCTACGAGGGCCCCCATATTATAGAAGGGGGAAATAAAGAACAAGTACACAAAGGTGAATGAATAGGTTACATGGCTAGTAAATGGCATAGGTGAGTTTGGAACCCAGGCAGTTGATTCTTGCATATATGAACTAAAGCACTATGCTTTATTAGTGTTCACACACACACACACACACACACACACACACACAGAAATTGTAAAATTGGGCACCTGGGTGGCTCAGTTGGATAAGCATCTGTCTTTGGCTCAGGTCATGATCCCAGGGTCCTGGGATCCAGCCGAGTTGGGCTCCCTGCTTAGTGGGGATCCTGCTTCTCCCACTCCCTCTGCTGTCCCCCCTCCTTGTGTTCTTTCTGTCAAGTAAATAAATAAAATCTTTGGAAAAAACAAACAAACAAACTGGGTGCCTGGGTGGCTCAGTTGGTTAAGTGACTGTCTTCAGCTCAGGTCATGGTCCCTGAGTTCCAGAGAGTCTCACTCTCTTTCTCACATAAATAAATAAAATCTTAAAAAAATACATATTAAAAAAAGAAATTGTTAAATTATAAAATCACTGGGGAAGATGACAGAAGATTTGAGTAAATGGAAAACCATATTAGGTTCTCAGATTCTGAAGACTGTATATTAAAATGAGTCAATTCTCCAAATTAATCTATCACTTCTGTTTCATCTTAATCAGAATCCCAGTAAAAGAAAATGTGGCATCTTGGCAAAATATTTCTTATGCTTTTTTTTTTAAAGAGTAAACCTTAGACAGGTGCCTGGCTGGCTCAGTCAGAGGGAGCATAAAGCTCTTGGTCTCAGGGTCATCAGTCCAAGCCCAACACTGGCTGTAGAGACTACTTAAATAAATACATAAATAAATAAGCTTTAAAAAGAAGAATAAGCCTCAGAGGGTAAGCACAAATATGTTTTTTTAAGAAGAGTAGTGGGGCCACCTGGGTGGCTCAGTCAGTTAACCATTCAACTCTTGACTTCGGCTTAGGTCATGATCTTGTGGAGGTGAGATAGAGCGCCAACACCGGCTCTGTGCTCAGGGTGGAGTATGCTTGTCCCTCTCCCTTTGCTCCTCCCCCCACTTGCTCTCTCTCTCTCTCTCAAATAAATAAATAAATAAATAAAATCTTTTTTAAAAAATTAAAAATAAAAAAATAATAGTAGTAAACGAGACTGCTGCCCAGAAATTAAAACTGTAATAATTAAAACAGTATAAATAAATATATAAATAAAAACAGCTCAGGAGTAAACCATCAATAGAATAAATTAAAAATCTGGAAAGTTTAGTTTACATATAGAATAATCTGTAGATGGTCATATATGATAAAGATGTAATTTATTTTATTTTTTTAAGATTTTATTTATCTATTTGACAGAGAGAGACACAGCAAGAAATGGAACACAAGCAGGGAGAATGAAGAGAGAGAAGCAGGATCCTTGCTGAGCAGGGAGCCAGATATGGGGCTCAATCCCAGGACCCTGAGATCATGACCTGAGCTGAAGGCAGACACTTAAGCATCTGAGTCACACAGAAACCCCCAGGGATGTAATTTAAATCAGAAGAGAAAAATCAATAAATAACTCACTAAACTATGTAAGAAAAATATTAAATTATAAACTTATTTCATGCCTTACACACACGCATAGAAACACACACACATGCACAGACACATAATCCCAGAGATTCTAAATGTAAAGAATGACATGATAAAAATAGTAGAAGAAAATATATTTGAGTATCTGCATAGTTCTTGGGATAGAGGCGACCTTTCTAAACATGATCCAAAAAGTAGAGACAATAAGGAAAGAGAATGATAAATTTGGCTACGGAAAAATGAAAAACAAAAATTGAAAAATTACTCTCAATTTTCTTCCTACCTACTGATTTTAAATAACAAAAAACTTGTTTGTTGAAGGTGTGTGGTACGGGTGTTCTTAACTGGATAATAATACAGCTTGAACCTAATGTTGCCTAAGATATTTTATCAGAATGGGAGGGTTGTTTTCCTTCTACCTAAATACTATGTGTGAGGATGAGTCACATCCTAAAGTGCTGTTATTCTTAGTGGCCAATAAACCTCTCATGACTTTCAACCTCAAAGAATATATTCTTAAGAGACTTTTACTCATTCATTCAGCTCATGTTCAATAACTACTGTGACCAAGGTATAGAGCTAGGATATACTGGGGGACCAAAATTCTGAAGCCATAGATAGTATAGTAGAGAGAACCCTCAATTAGAGACAGAACCCTTGAGTTAGATCTTGGGTCATACTGGAATATACCTGCCCTTTGGCAGGTCACTTGATCTCTCTGAGCCTCAGTTTTCTTATCTGTTAGTAAAGTATAATAATACCTTGGAGAATTGCTATGAAGATTAGAACCAAACAAGCAAACAAACATTTATTGAGCTCTTGTTCTTTGCCAGGTTCTTAACATATTTGCAAGGGTGCTTATAAAATGCTACACAAAAATATGTTACTATCACATAATGAGTTCCCTGTTGTAAAGGAGGTAAAAATAGAGAAAGAGCAAAAAAGCATATACATACTTTATAATATAAAAATTTGTAAGTGAGAAAAAGACCACCAGGGGGGGAAAAAAAACAAAAGGAAAAGATCCAAGATTAGGGAACTCAGCTGGGAAGCTTGAATTGGGCTTGAAACTGGGTGGGTACCTGGACTTCTAGAGAAACAAGAGAAGGATTAACACAGAGGGTTTGATATGAATGGGAGCAAAGAGAAGAAAAGAAAGCAAAGAGAGTACGCCGAGAACAGCAGTACTTTAACATGAGTGTAGGGTGGATGAAAGTTGGCAGTAGCTGGAAAAAGTCTGAAGCCAGATCACAGAGAGACCTGAAGGCCAAACTCAGCAGTCTGGACTTGGTGCCTTAGAGAATAAAGAGTTGTGTAAAATGTACACCAACACTCTGGCATAAGACTGACTTGGATTGGAATCAGCTCCTCACATCCTAGCTATAGAGTTTTGAGCAAAACACTTAACCTCCCTAAGCCTCAGTTTCTCATCTATATGATGGAGATACTGATAATAACTTAAGTTCCAAGCACAGTATCTTGTAAATAAAAGATGCCTGATGTGGCATAGTTACTGTATATAGGCACTGGTTGACTACTGAAGGACTCTGATGAGAGTAGGTGACATAATCTAAATTCTACAGCACAATGCAGACTAGATTAAAGGCTGGGAGAACACTGAGGGGAAAATTATAGGTGTTCTAGGAGATACAGATAAGTTAAAAAACAGAAGGATCAAAATAAGAGTTTTAAAGAATATTTTAAGATAGGATATAATTAAGTACTTTTTAGACACAGAGAGAACCCATTGTAGGGGAGAGAATGAAGATACATGACAGGAAATAACCTGTGAACTAAATTCTGGAGCCGGTGAGTGGGGATGAGATAAAGAATTCAGAGAAAAGAATACTCTGCCTGATTTCTTCTCTGTTTTATTCTGTGATATAGAATGCATTCTTGTCAGCANGATCGAGGCCCGCATCGGGCTCTCTGCTCAGCAGGGAGCCTGCTTCCCCCTCTCTCTATCTGCCTGCCTCTCTGCCTCCTTGTGATCTCTCTCCCGCTGTGAAATAAATAAATAAAATCTTAAAAAAAAAAAAAAAAGAATTCAGAGAAAAGAATACTCTGCCTGATTTCTTCTCTGTTTTATTCTGTGATACAGAATGCATTCTTGTCAGCAGCATAAATAATTTGGAAAATAGGGTAGGGCATAAATATTGGAAGAGATTAGTCTTGAAAAGAAAGAAGAATATTTATCCACAGAAAGAAGGAAGAAAATGCCAAATGAGACTATATGGACATTTTTATATTAAAAAAGAAAAGCAAAGGAACAGAATTTCTCACTCAGGAAGGTGAAGTCATCCCCAGGGAATGGGATAAGTTATATATATATGACTAGAAGAGTGTGGATATAGTTTAGTCTTTAATCAGCTATGATCAGGATTTCTCAACTTTCGTACTATTGGTATTTTGGGCTGGAGAATTCTTATTTAAGGGTGGTGGTAGGTTTTCCTCTTAATTTTAGGTTATTCAGAGCCGGATCCTGGCCTCTGCTAATTAGATGCCAGTAGCAAGCCTTCCCCCAGTCATGACAACCAAAAATTTCTCCAGATATGCCCAAATGCCCTCTAGGAGGCAAAATCACCTCAAATGAGAACCACTGTCTAGCTGTTGGACTATGACAAGGGGCCTAAAGATATGGACATTGTCTTGAGTCTCTTTCCTCTTTCTCACATTCATAACATTGCTGGTACATACAGACTCTCTCTCTCTCCTATATATATAAAATGATTTTATAAATATATAAAATATAAACATAAAAAGTCAAGGAAATAATGATTGACAATTGGCACTGAAGGACTAGCTGAAGTTGCATAACATATACTCGTAGTGGAACCTATAAATCTGATTTTATGGTTTTATTATTTTCTCCCCAAATTACAGAGAGTCCAGGTGGAAGAAATCAGGAAGCTAGAAGCCTAAAGAGAAAAATATTTAAAAGAGAAGGTGCTCCATGTTGTGATGAGCACTGGGTGTTATATGCAACTAATGAATCGTTGAACACTACATCGAAAACTAATGATGTACTGTAAGCTGGCTAACTGAACATAATAAAAAACAAACAAACGAACACAAAAACAGTTTATAAAAAATAAATAAATGAAAGAGAAGGTGCTCAATAGGGTTAGATATTATTGTTTCTGGGTACTTTTTAAAAATTCTTTCCAGTAAGAGACAATACAAGTTGCTAATCTACTAAGTTTGTACATACCAAGCACAAAATGTGTGTTCAAAAATTATTTGTTAAATTAATTTACATTGTGAGGTACAAGATTGGGTCTAAATTCAAAATATGAAGTTGTGTGAATTGCTGTTTATGAAACAACATTAAGACATCTTTTGGAGAGGGGCGCCTGGGTGGCTCAGCTGATTAAGTGTTTGCCTCTGGCTCAGGTCATGATCCCAGGACCCTGGGATCCAGTCCCTCATGGGGCTCCCTGCTCAGTAGGGAGTCTGTTTCTCCCTCTGTCTCTCCTCCTGCTCATTCTCTCTCTCTCTCTCTCTCTCTCTAGTAAAAATTAAAAAAAAAAAATTTTTTTAAAGTCTTCTTTTGGAAAGAAAAAGAAATAGTTTTTCCATCTTGTATAAGGATGATTTTGGCTACCCTGGATATTGTTACAATTTAGTTTGAATTTGCAGTTTAGACCTCAGGAAGTTATTTATCTTATAAATTGGTTCATTTTCCATTAGGTACACAGTGGTGCTGTTATGCTTTTGTGTTTCAAACAGCTAGATTTCCCATAGGTGTGGTTAATTTGATGAAATATCTAAATGAGATATTTATTCAACTATTCCATATCTCTACAACTTATTTGTTAAAACAATAAAGCATTATTTACTTTAAGTTCCCATAACTCTTACGACATTAATTTCCTCAGGGAATAACCAGTTGTTTTTTTTTTTTAAAGATTTTATTTATTCATTTGACACAGAGAGAGAGAGATTACAAGTAGGCAGAGAGGCAGGCAGAGAGAGAGGAGAGAGGAGGAAGCAGGCTCCCTGCTGAGCAGAGAGCCCGATGTGGGCCTCGATCCCAGGACCCTGGGATCATGACCTGAGCCGAAGGCAGCGGCTTTAACCCACTGAGCCACCCAGGCGCCCAGAATAACCAGTTTTTATGTAAATGTCTTATTTCCCCTGCCACATTGACAGAGTAGAATCATTTGCTCTCCCCAACTAGCATAGTTCCTTGCACATAATATGGGCTCAAAAATAACTGATGGATGGGGCACCTGGGTGGCTTGTTGATTATAGCTCAGGTCATGATCTCAGGGTCATGAGATCCAGCCCTGTGTTGGGCATTGCACTGGGCATAGAGCCTGCTTAAGATTCTCTCTCTCCATCTGCCCCTCCTCCCTAAAAAAATTGATGGATAATCCTTGAGTGAACAATTACACCTCACTGGGTAGAAGTCCAAAGACCTATATTTCTATCCCACTTTTGTAATTTTTGGCAAATGCCTTAATTTCACTGGACCATAAAGTATGAGAGGTGTTAGGGTAAATGTTACCCAAGGAAATGCTAAAGCATAGAGCTAGCCCTTCCATTTTTCAGAAGGAAAGGGATATAAGTGTAACTGCTTATTCAAGTCCAAGGCTCTTTAGGGGAGCAGTCAAGTCTAAACATGGATAATGTTTTTATCCTAGCCAGAATCTTAGCTTAAGTGAATTTTTCAATATGTGTAAAAGATACAATAAATATATAAGGTATGAGATGACTCATAATCAGAAAAATGTCTAGGGGTTCAACATGTGGAAAAGAGAAAAGTGATAATGTTTATAGAGACAAATGTTGCAAAAATAGGCTACGATAACCTTTGGCTTCTGTATTTGAAAAAAAGGTAAACTATATAAATAGGAAATACTAGGTTTCCCTTGTATACTTGTGAAAATTTCTTTACATGTTGATGCTACCACAGCTTGTTTCTAGCATTATTATCTAGTTTAATTAGATTAAATATGTTGTGTCAAAATGTTTGCTCTCAGTCTATTGATGTAAAATAGTTCCTTACTGATCAAAAGATAGTATGTGAGACTACACCCATAAATTAGCAACCACAAGACAAGTTACTTATGCAACACATTTGTGCAATATTATTACATTCCATATATCCAGATTTTCTGCATAATCTGGTTCAGACTAATCTGCAACTCTGTCTCAAACTGATTATCTGCCATATTTATGCCATGTCTCCTTTGGCTGATGTGTGTGTATGCGTGTGTAATATTTCATACACATTAATGCTTCTGCAAAAACACTGAAAACTTACAGTTAATAGAAAATACAAAAAAATTTTTTGATTATTTCAAAATGACCTGGTGCCAAATTTCAAGTAGTGAATTAAATATCTATTTCAGAGCTTATTCTAGATAAGGCATTGTGCTAGTAGATACAAAGTGTATAAAGATAATTAAGACATGGTCCATGGCCCATGATCTCAAGAACACAGCAATCTGGTAGGAGAGGTAGGCATGAACAAAACAATTATAATGTAAAGCATGAAACTACCCAAAGTGGGACACTGAGAAAAACTGTTAGAGTGCCAAAAAGGTAACAACTAATCAGTGGGAAGAGGAAACAGTTGAACTGAACCCTGTAGAATAAATAGGTCTTCAACATGTGATCAGAATACAAATAAAACAGCAGGAACAAAGACTTGGAAGTTGAAGGACCTGGGAGATGTTCAAAGAATGGCTAATGTTTCAGGGTTCCAAAGTAAATGGGCTGGAATAATTGTTCTGTGCGAAGAAATTCAGATTTCATCAGGTATGTGATAAATTATGAAGTTTGAGCAGGGGAATGATAGTCTCAGTTGTTTTTAGAAATAGCAACCTGGCAGTAATATACAGAATTGTCTGAAGAGAAGAAAAATGAAAAAGAAGAATAACATCAGACAAGGATTCATGAACTTCTCAAAGGCTAAGATCTGTTCTCATTATTTTTGCATCTTCAGAGCCTAATATTGTGCCTGGAACAAAGTATGTTCTCAGTAAACATTAAACATTATTACTCTGTCCCCAACAGCATAGCATGTGAATACAATGATGAAGCTTAATATTATTATAAGGGATTTCCACAAATATATGGAATTGATCTGGATCATGGAGGGTTTTTCCAGCTTCCTTTATGGCTCCTTAGCTTAGTTTATGTTAAAGTATGTTTAGGGGTGTCTGGGTGGCTCAGTCAGTTAAGTGTCTGACTTGGTTTCGGCTCTGATCATAATTTCAGGGTTGTAAGATCGAGCCCTGCATTGGGCTCTGCACTCAGTGTGGAGTCTCTTGGTTTTCTTTCTCCCTTTTCCTCTGCTCCTCCCCGTGTGTGCTCTCTCATTCTCTCTCTCTCTCTCAAATAAATAAAATCTTTATATTCAAGTATGTTTAAATTTACTTCCACCTAGATACAAAATAATAGTAACAAGTAATGGTGAATTAAAATTTATAGGGAAAAGTAATTGTTCTAAGATTCTTTTCAAATGCATAATTTTAGAAATGATACAAAAACATCTACTGAGAAAAAAACACAGATGACTTAGACGTATAGGTGAAATTCACTATAAATACATAAAGAAAACTACTTTTAGAAACTTCCAAAGATAAGCAGGAGGAAAATCTTTGTAAAATATATGGCAGACCAAGAACAAATATTCCTTTTAAAGAGTATATGGCCCAGCTACCTGGGTTAGCTATTCTGGTTATTCTGGTTATGAACCAGACTACCTGGGTTAGCAATTCTGTCTCATACTTTCTAGCTGTTTAATCTTGGGTAAGACACTTAAGTTCTCAATGTCCCAGTTTTCTTACCTGTAAACTGGGATTTGCAATACAGTATCTAGTTTATAAGTAGTTGCAAAGTGTTTAGAATAGTGCTTGGCACATAGTAAGTGCTCAATAAAAGTTAGGTATTTTTAAATTATTGTTCTTAATGTAGCGGAAACTATTATATTTCTCAAAATGTTTTTTCCTTATTTTAATAATAGAATCTCCAAGTTGTAACTATGCACATGACTGTCCAGAATAAACAATGAATCTTCTTGCTTTTACTACAGCTAAGAGTGACCAGGTGACTAGGGCCTAACTAACAAAATGTAAGCATAAGTGTCATGTGGCAGCTAATGAGAACCTTCCTTGAGAGGCAACTAGATACTTAGCAGATACTCAAAATTAAATAATATGAAGCTGCTAAGCGTTGGTAAGGACACAAAGCAATAGGAACTCTAAAACACTGCTGGTGGGAGTGTAAATTAGTACAATCACTTTGGCAAACAGTTTGCCATCATTGAATAAATGTGATGATATGCATACGCAATAATCCAGAAATTCATTCCTAAAATTATATTCCAGAAAAATGTACATGTATACTAGGATATATATACAAGGATACTGATAGCAGCATTATTGTAATTTGTAATAATCCAAAGGTCCATAAACAATAGAATGGATAAATAAATTGAGGTATATTTATACAATGGTGTAGTCAGCAATGAAATCAAATTAACATACATACGTACAATGTCATTCACTGAATAGAAACAAGAACCAAACTAACACAAACAGCAATATTTAAAAATAAGCAAAACTATATCATTTAGAAATGCATACTTGGGTGAAACTAAACAAAAGCAAAGCAGTGATTATCATAAAGTCAGGATTATAGTAATCTTTAGGTCTAGAGGGAGACTTCCTCAAGGGAGAGTTGTGATTAGAAAAGGAAATACAGCTTCTCAAATTCTTGTAATGCTCTGTTTCTTTAGTTTGAGTAGAGAGGTTGCATGGATGTTTCTTTAAAATAATTTTTTAAGCTATAGATTGTCTTAAGCATTTTTTCTATATGAACATTATCTCACAATTTTAATTACAAATATATAAAGAAACATTGTGCTCTTGGCATCTCTTTTTCATTCCTTGCTCCATCTTGCTGCCTGAAACATAAACACTGCCACCTGAGACCATGAGACCAAGGACCACAACACAGGAATATCAGAGAAATGAGCTGGATGGTTAAGTCCCTGAGGACTTTGTGGGGCACAGATGCCATATCAGACCTGAACTTTTACTTCTGTACCTCATTTACATGACAGAGAAATAAATTTTATATTGCTTGGGAAAATTTTTTTAATATTTTACTTATTTATTTGACAGAGAGAGACACAGAGAGAGAGGGAACACAAGCAGAGGGAGTAGGAGAGGGAGAAGCAGGCTTCCCACTGAGCAGGGAGCCCGATGCGGGCCGACCCCAGGACCCTGGGATCATGACCTGAGCTGAAGGCAGACGCTTAACGACTGAGCCACCCAGGCGCCCCTGCTTGGAAATTTTCTGTTATCTACACAGTCAAATCTGATATTAACTAATGTACCTATATACAAGATCTTCAAAAGATAACCTACTGAATAGAAAAATTGCCTGATCTTTTACACACACACACAGACACAGACGCAGACACACACACAAAATTAGACAGTTAATGGGATTCATGGAAGAAGAAATCCAAAGGGCTCGTGGACATCTAAAAAGTGTTTAATCTCAGCAGTAATCAGGAAAATGCAAATTAAAAGAATAATGAGATAGTATTTTTCCTGTGTCAGACAAACAAACATTTTTAAAGAGCAAAATATTCAGGGGCGCCTGGGTGGTTCAGTGGGTTAAAGCCTCTGCCTTCGACTCAGGTCATGATCTCAGGGTCCTGGGATGGAGCCCCACGTTGGGCTGCCTGCTTGGCGGGGAGACTGCTTCCTCCTCTCTCTCTACCTGCCTCTCTGCCTACTTGTAATCTCTCTCTCTCTGTGTCAAATAAATAAATAAAATATTAAAAAAAAGAGCAAAATATTCATTTTGTTGAGTATTCAGGAAAATGATCCCTCTCAGGCATTGCTAACACAAATTGCTATAAATTTTGGGGAGGTAAATTGGCACTATTAAATGTGAAATGCTTTTACCACTTAGGGGAGCAAAGCAACACAAATCTATACCATAGGAATAACAGCAAGAATATTCAAAGCTCTATGTCTAAGAATTCTTATTGCAGCATTTGTCAAGAAAAAAACAAAACAAAACCCTGAAAACAATCTGTTAAAGCCATCGGTAGCAGAGTGTTGGATAAATTATGGCATATTTTTACTATGAAATATTATGCAGCTATTAAAAATGAGTTAAGTCTATATATTTTTATCTGGAAGGTTGTTCATGATGTACGGTTTAGTGAAGGAGGGTGAAAAATAAGTCACCCATTTTTACATAATTGGCCAAACTATTTTGTATGTGCATGCCCATATAAATTTGTATGAACATACAAGAAGGTATGAGAAGATATACCCCTGGGTGGAGGGATGGGGTAACTGGGTGATGGGCATTAAGGAGGGCACTTGATGTAGTAAACACTGGGTGTTATATGCAACTGATGAATCACTAAACTCTACCTCTGAAACTAAAAATACAATATACGTTAATTAATTGATATTAAATTTAAAAATTTAATTTAATTTAATTTTGAAAAGATACACCCCAGATTGTTAACATTGGTTGTCCATGAATAGGGTTAGTAATAGAGATTACTTTTTCTGTATTCATCTTAGGATGGTTTTACTGGTTACAATGAGTATAACTATGTGTTACTTTTGTAATTTTTACAAAATTATTTAATTTAAAATTAGTTTTAATAAAAGGTATACATCCAAGAATGCATAGTAATGTACCTCAATGACAGATGAACATCTTTATATTAATCACTGCCAAACATTAAATCTGCATCAGTGAAGCAAACTGTACAAACCTGTACAAAATAGAAAGAAGTCAGTGACTTGGGAAAGTAATGTGACTTATCTACTGATGTTTCATAATTAGTATTTTGTTAGTAATTAACTGGAAAGACACCCATGTGTTAATTAAATAAATGCATGTTACTTCTTGCAATATTCTGGGAAGAAATTTAATGCCAAGTTATGTCACGGAAAGAAATACAGGAGTTAAGAAATACAGCGACAATTCTTCCTGATCAGATGGGTCTAGTGATTCCTACATGAGTGTGTTTGTGAAGGGGTGGCTATCAATCAACGTGTACAATCTGCATGTCCCAATTCTACCTATCTTCCTGCCCCTCCTCAAATGCTCTTCTGCCGTCAAGGCATGGCCAACACCTAGCCAGACACCTGAATCAGGCTGGCCTCCTCCCTTTCGCTTTCCCATCTCCCCAAATCTGATGGCTAAATCCTGTTTTACGTCTGGAACGCTTCTGTCCTTGCCTGCCCTCTACAACTGACCCATAATGCCAGGATTAGCTAATGACTTTAAAAGCCCAGACTCCCTGGCCTGGTCTTCCCTGCCTTTCATACCAGCTCCTCCCGGGCTTCCCGCCACCTTCTCCGCTGTCACTCTCCACTCGGTGCCGCCAAGGTTTCGCTCACCCAGGTATCCCAGAGACTAGGAAACCGCAGGCGGAAGTGCCGGAGCCTCGGGGGCGGGGCCTGGCCTGGTTGGCCAATGCCTGTGCTGAGCCCAGGGGCAGAGGTCACATGCTCAGTGGGCGGGGATTTCCTCAGAAGGAGACGGGTTGGTGGCGATTTCACCTCTGGTAGCAACCCTGAGAGGCGGAAGAGAGGAGAGTGAGAGAAGGTGTTCTTGAGCACAGGAGAAGAAAAGGTCAGGATGCGGCTAGAGTATGGCAGCTCTAAAATTTCAGGAAAACAGATTTGTGAGGTCCGATCGATATGGCTCTGTGGGGACAAGACCCCAGAACCAGGGTCCACGTAATCTAATGCGGCGGGAATAGAGGTTGTGAAGGGCACAGAAAGGCCAGTGGGATTTCCACCCACTCACAAGAAGCTGTATAAGTTAAACAATAAGAGGAAAATGTGTGAACCTTCTGGGATTTTACATGGTTAAAGTGGTTTTTAGGCAAAGGTGTGAAGACGGGAAGAAATCTTCATATGCCTTAGCCTGGTGAGAGGAGATGGGAAGCCAGCCCTAAAATTCATATTCACTCGTATGTGTCTTAAATAATCTTGGAAATAATATTCCATTATATATACCTACATTTTAAATATGTAAAATTTTTATCTCAATGATAAGTAAAACTGGGTGGAAGAACTTCTCTGGTCTTGTGCATAACAGCCTAACCTAATTATTTATATGCATTTCCATTTTGTTCTCAATCAGGAGGTAGCACAAGAGGAATAAAATCTTTAGAAACAGGTAAGGAAAAATATTTCAGGAATTGCTGCAATTCCTGATTGATTGATTGATTGGTTATTTGTAAAATAACTTCTTTAGCCATGATGTTGCTTGTTTTCTCCCTTTGACTTTAGAAATAAGGCCTATTTATCTCTCTTCCTATCCATCCACTGTTATAAGATGGGGTCAAATTCCTGTAACGCAATGAAGTAAAGTTGACAGGTGAAAGGAATTCTATGAGTATATGTGATATATAGTACCTTATTTAAGTACTACTGTATGTTCAGCATGAATTTAAATGATTAATTTCAATACAACAATAATTATTGTTTAAGATAGTTGATGAGAGTAATGAATCTGAAGCTAGTAGCAATGTAGGCTTCACAAGAAAGGAAAATTTAAGATAAATGCTGCCAATAACAGAATGGATTAAGCAGATTGGTTGTTTTAAACTTTTTGAAATGACTTCTAGAATGAAGCACGTCAGATAATGTTTTTTGAAAGCGCAATTTTGAAATACTAAATTAATACTCACCTCAAAGATCAATGATGCACTGTATGGAAAAGGTATGGAAGTACAGTGATTGGAAAATATTTCCAGAGACGCAATCACCAGTAAGAAAATGCTATGTTAACATTGTTTAATTAAGAGTGAAAGAGGGCACCCACACTACGTACTCCCCACATCTGTTGATACCACAGAACCTAACAATATTAAAAATAATTCATATAGCTTATTGGGTTTGTTTCCACTGGAAAGCTTATTGTAATATCCACAATGTTTTCTGATTCATTCATCAGATAAAAGTAATTTGTATTCCATAACCAGTTTGCTCTTAGTTTTTTTTTTTAAGATTTTATTTATTTATTTGACACAGAGAGAGATTACAAGTAGGCAGANTTGTATTCCATAACCAGTTTGCTCTTAGTTTTTTTTTTTTAAGATTTTATTTATTTATTTGACACAGAGAGAGATTACAAGTAGGCAGAGAGGCAGGCAGAGAGAGGAGGGAGCAGGCTCCCCGCTGAGCAGAGAGCCCGATGCAGGGCTCAATTCCAGGACCCTGAGATCATGACCTGAGCCGAAGGCAGAGGCTTTAACCCACTGAGCCACCCAGGCGCCCCGCTCTTAGTTTTTTTAATATAGTAATTGAGTAGTTAAGAATGTTCACTCAATGATGACTGAAAATAGGAATAGATCCATAGCTAATTAATGTAGATGATCTCTTTTTTTTTTTAAGATTTTATTTATTTATTTGACACAGTGAGAGATCACAAGTAGGCAGAGAGGCAGGCAGAGAGAGAGCAGGAAGCAGGCTCCCTGCTCAGCAGAGAGCAGGATGTGGGACTCCATCCCAGGGACCCTGAGATCATGACCTGAGCCGAAGGCAGAGGCTTTAACCTATTGAGCCACCCAGGTCCCCCTGTAGATGAGCTCTTAAGGTCTTCTGGTGCAGTACCTTCACCATAGATAAAGAAACAGGTAAATCTCAAACAAATTTAAAATAATAATGAAACTAAGGCAAAACCATTTGGATTAAAATGTTTATTTCACTCACTAAAAACATACTGACAAACTGCTATATGAAGACTTCTAACTTACATCTGAATTCCCCAAAACATTTTAAGTAATTGATCAAAATGANAGAGCCCGATGCGGGCCTCGATCCCAGGACCCTGAGATCATGACCTGGGCCGAAAGCAGAGGCTTTAACCCACTGAGCCACCCAGGCGCCCCCCCAAAACATTTTAAATAATTGATCAAAATGCTAAGAACTACCTGATGCACTGACTCCGTCTCAGATTGACTGTTATAAGCTGTAATTGCTCTGGTTCTCACATAGATGAGAACCATCTTGGATTCACAGCATTCTAAATTTTACCTGCAACTTCATTAGAGAAATTTGTTTATTTATCAGTAATGACCCATTGACCTAGGAATACTATGTCTTAGTGGCTTTATTCCAAATGAGCTATTTGGGAATTGTAACTTCAGCCTTTTTATTTTAAATTTTTATTTATTTTTTTTAGTAAACTCTACTCCCAACAGGGGCTTGAACTCATGACCCCAAGAACAAGAGTCACATGTTCTTCCAACTGAACCAGTCAGGCACCCCTGGGCTTTTTATTTTTTAAGAGACTGGAATTTTGTAGATTCTCCTCCCCTGCTTCAGCACAGTTTTGCTTGTGATTATCCTTTTTCAAGACCACTTAAGAAATACGATTATCCTGAGAAAACCACTGTACCAGTCTTTCGAATTCCTGCCTCTTTTGCAACAAAATGATCACAGAATATATATTTTAATCCACCAACCAGAAGTTGTGTGGATTAAACAATATATGAACATATATGAAAATTAGGTGAATGTTTTTATATCAACATACATTTTCATATTAGATTTAAATCATAGTAATAAATGTTATTTTTATAGTTAACTTTTTTATCACTCAGTACTTTTTAAAAAATGAATGGACAAAAGTTTTGTAATTAAGAATGGTTTTCTTCTCCTTGGTTTGCTATTTTATCAACAATTTAATTTTAATTTTTGTATTTCCAGATACTGAAATTTGTACCGCTTTCAAAGAAAGAAGTCATGTTTTCAACATTCAAATATTGTGCAATAGACTATTTATATGAGGTAAAGTGTTACTGGATCACTAACTACTAAGAATTATGATGAAAAGTACTATCTGCATTCACTACACGATTATGATAATTTTACAGTAGTCCTTAGATTAATCCTTAATCTAATAACTTTGAGATTTATTTAAAATTTCTTCCCACTTCCAGTATACCTTAAAAATGCCACTTTTGGAAGGAAATTATTGGCAATGTATTGTGAGCAGAAAAAACATGGAAATTTGGCATATTTGGGCTGCTTTTATATGAACATTCTTGAGTGATCTTCCTTGAAAAGAGTGGGGGGAAAAGCAGTCCCAGTTATCTTTATGAGGAAATACAGTAACAGCATGTATTGACCACTTGCTATGGGCCAGATAATTTGTGGTTTTGATGGATTATATCATTTGATCATTTGCTCTTTTGATGGATTATGCCCTTTGACCATCATGACTACCTCAAGAGCTAGATTTTATAATTTTACAGGTTAGGAAACTGATGGCTAGAGAACTTGAACAGCTTATAAAAAGCTGAGATTCAAGTCCAGTACATTGTTAAGAAACTAATTGTAGTAGTCATCATACAACAAATCATTATTCTTATGATCTTAATTGACAAGTTAAATTTTTATTTTCTTTATAAACTTGACCTCTTTACCAGGAAAAAAATAACTCCAATGTAACTAAAACTGTTACATTTTATAGGAAATAAGAAAGACATTTAGACATCTTCAGGTTTTATTATTTCTTCATAACTGTGGGAGGTAAATGTGTTATTATAACATTTACATGGTAGGGAATCAGAAGTCATTGTTAATCAAATATATTTATGAATATATTGGCCACTTCAAAATTAGTCTGTATTCAAACATCTTTGAACTTTTATCCTTGGCTGTGGTATCTTAGTTTCTCACTGGTGGATCACCCCATGATATAGTACGAATATACTAATTGATGGCATTTCTTTCAAAAGCTGTAGAATTTTGTAAAGTTCATGGAAACAATGTTGAGGAACCACTCAACAGGTAAAGCTATTGTCAAATGAAGACCTTGCAAGTTTAGATTAGTTACAGATAAGAGGAAGAGAATGGTTTGAATGTTAAAGGAGTCAGAGATGCCTTGGGAATATTTTGGTTAAATATTTTTAAAAAATATCTTTATAATCAAAGGTGAAGTAATGACTAATATCATGCATATCGTTATATAATAGAGTTTATGGGGAAATTTTGACAAAAAACCTGTTATGGTTATAAGCTAATTATAACCAAAATTTTATTAGCTATAAAATTTAATTTTTATAACTTTATTTCATTTTTTTGGACAAAGTATTAATCAAGCTTTTTTTCTTTTTTGCAATGAGCCTTTGGTCCTCATTTTATATAAATTACTTTAATTCATCTTTTCTTTCTTTGTACCATTCATTCTTGGATAATTAAGAGCTCTTATTTAATATGTATAACACCTTCAACAAACATAGAACTCTTGGGAAATAATGCAAGAAACTATCATTTGTCCAAATACATAGAATAATGAATTTTGTGGTAAGTTGAGAGTTCCTGAGGAAAAGCTTCATAGAGGAGCTATTGCTTAAGGTGGGCCTTGAAAGATAAATAGGATTTTTTTTTATAAATAGGATTTTGATAATCTGAGAAGATTAGTGGGACATTTTTCAGAGATACACCAAAGACAATAAGATTGAAGAAATAGTTTTATTTGTTGATTTTTTTTAACTTAGATACTTATTTGCTGGTTGTCGCAAGTTTAATAGTGCAAAGACATAGAAAACAAAATTAAGACAGCCGTGTTATACTGTTAAGTGAAAAAAAGCACATTGCTAAATGGCATACTGTATAAATGATGTGACCTCATTTTTGTCAAACACACACACACACACACACACACACACACACACACACACATTTTAGCCTAGCCTAGAAAAGGAAGTCTCTGGAAAATATGCCCAACTATTACTTATATTACTAGGCACCTTGACTTTCTCAGTTATGTGTTCTGTGTTATTTTATATTTTATAATGAGTAGGTATTACCTTTAAATAAAAATAATATGAATTTAAAAAAATAAAAATAATATGAATTCTGAATATTGATAGTTGCATCTGATAAATATTTTAAAAGATTTTATAATCTTACTTTCTTACATAGAATATAGTTAGAAAGAAGTTTTGCAGAGATGCTTTATTGCTTCGAGTTCCTTCATGTTTATATCAAGATGGAAATTATGGAGGAGTTATTGATAATAAGTTTAGGAGGCCATGGGTGAGAGGTATGTTTTACTTTATTTCTTAAAAATCTATTTTAAAAGTGATGTGAGAGTTTACCACAGTAAATTATTAAGAAAATGTGTTCTTATTAATAAAACTGCATTGCATTTATTCATATCAGAACTCCAAGGGGCGCCTGGATAGCTCAGTCAGTTTAAGCATCTGCCTTCGGCTTGGCTCAGGTCATGATCCTGGAGTCCCAGGTTCGAGCCCCACATTGGGCTCCATGCTCAGCGGGGAGTCTGCTTCTCCCTCTGAGCCTCCCCCATCTCGTGTTCCCTCTCTCTCTCTCTCTCTCTCTCTCTCTCTCTCAAATAAATAAATAAAATCTTAAAAAAAAAGAACTCCAAGAAGATTACAAATTAATATTTTTATGACAGAATTTAGGTGACAAAGTAGGGAATTGGGAAGCTTATACTAGATATGAATAGAACAAATAAAAGATATGTAGATGATGAAGTCTTAAAATATTCTAGCACTGTAAACATTTGTTGTAATAGGATCTTGCTCAACTGTAGGAGGGCTACTTTAAAATGTTATGATATACTGCATATAAAACTATTTTTAAATGTATATGTACAAAATATTATCTTTTGCTCATATCATGTCATGGATTTAAGAAAGAGGTTGCTTCCATAGAGGAGTCAAGTCAGTTAACAACATTTATTTAGCATGTATTATGTACCAGGTACTGTTATAGGTGCTAGGGACGATTACTAGTAAGAGAGAAGTAGTTCCTTCCCTCCGTGGGTTTTCAGACTGGTAAGAAGAATGCCACAAAAAAACCATTAAATATATATAAGCTAATGTCTGGTATTAATAAATGTATAGAGAAGACACAATAGGGAATGTGACAAAAGATTTAGTAGGGAGCACTATTTCCTAAGATGGTTAGGGAAGGAGGTGGACATATGAGATCCAAACGATGAGAAGGCAACAAAAATAAAAAGATATGGGGGAGAATCCTTTCAACAAATGCAGAGTTCCTGACTTTATTATTCCTGAGGAATAAACTTGGTGAGTTTTAGGACCAGAAAATTAGTGACAGGTTAATAAAAAGGGGTATCTAAGAAGTAGGCAGCTTGTGAAAGATATAAGGCATTTTAGGCCATAATATGGAGTTCTTTGCTTGTTTATATTACGGCTAATGTGGCAAATCATTGGACAGTTTTTAAAAAGGGAGTGACAATATGATATATGCTTTACAAAAATCATTCTGGTTGGCTGGAGTATGGAAGGGGTAGGGATTGGGAAAGAGTAGAGATGATAAAATAAATCGGAAAGCTATCATATTGGTTCAGAATCTAGATTGCTAGGTGAATCTACACTCTGCATAAAAGATGATAGTGGCTTGAACTAGGCATGCATATATATATATATATATATATATATATAATTTATTTATTTACTTGGAAGAGAGAGAAAGAGAGAGCATGAGAGGGGAGAGGTCAGAGGGAGAAGCATACTCCCCGCCAAGCAGGGAGTCTAATGCCGGACTCAATCCCAGGACTCTAGGATCATGACCTGAGCCGAAGGCAGTTGCTTAACCAACTGAGCCACCCAGGTACCTCTAGGCTTATATTAATGGAAGTGTGAGGAGTGGTTGAATTGAGATTATTTTAGAGGTCCAGCCAACAGTGAGAGGGTTAAAGAAAAAAACAGAACAATAAAGAAATTCTTCTAGGTTTTTGACCTGAGCAACTGGGTGGATGGCAGTCCTATTTCCTAAGATAAGGAAATTCTCATGGGGAAGGCCAATTTGTGGCTAGAGTCAGTTGTTTTGCTTTGGCCAGGTTAAAATGCCTACTTAGGCATCTAAATGACATCACACAGGTAATTTATTATATAAATCTTGAGCACTGCTGGAGTTTCAAATTGGAGTAATCATATATGGATTGCACATAAACTTACTGAAGTGGATGAAGTCACTGACAGCGTGAGTATATATAAAGCAGAGACCATAGGATAGGGCCCTAGAACTCTCCAACAGTTAAAAGGAAGAACCAGATAAGAAGATAAGTGAGATAGGGACACTTGGGTGGCTCAGTCCCTTAAGTGTCTGCCTTCAGCTCAGGTCATGATCTCAGGGTCCTGGGATCGAGCGTTATACTCAGCAAGGAGTCTACTTGAGATTCTCTCCTTCTCCCTCTGCCTTTTCCCCTGCCTGCATGTTCACTTTCTCCCTTTCTCTAAAATAAAATAAATAAATAAATCTTAAAAAAAAAAAGANCTCTCTCTCTCTCTCTCTCTCTCTCTCTCTCAAATAAATAAATAAAATCTTAAAAAAAAAGAACTCCAAGAAGATTACAAATTAATATTTTTATGACAGAATTTAGGTGACAAAGTAGGGAATTGGGAAGCTTATACTAGATATGAATAGAACAAATAAAAGATATGTAGATGATGAAGTCTTAAAATATTCTAGCACTGTAAACATTTGTTGTAATAGGATCTTGCTCAACTGTAGGAGGGCTACTTTAAAATGTTATGATATACTGCATATAAAACTATTTTTAAATGTATATGTACAAAATATTATCTTTTGCTCGTACCATGTCATGGATTTAAGAAAGAGGTTGCTTCCATAGAGGAGTCAAGTCAGACAACATTTATTTAGCATGTATTATGTACCAGGTACTGTTATAGGTGCTAGGGACGATTACTAGTAAGAGAGAAGTAGTTCCTTCCCTCCGTGGGTTTTCAGACTGGTAAGAAGAATGCCACAAAAAAACCATTAAATATATATAAGCTAATGTCTGGTATTAATAAATGTATAGAGAAGACACAATAGGGAATGTGACAAAAGATTTAGTAGGGAGCACTATTTCCTAAGATGGTTAGGGAAGGAGGTGGACATATGAGATCCAAACGATGAGAAGGCAACAAAAATAAAAAGATATGGGGGAGAATCCTTTCAACAAATGCAGAGTTCCTGACTTTATTATTCCTGAGGAATAAACTTGGTGAGTTTTAGGACCAGAAAATTAGTGACAGGTTAATAAAAAGGGGTATCTAAGAAGTAGGCAGCTTGTGAAAGATATAAGGCATTTTAGGCCATAATATGGAGTTCTTTGCTTGTTTATATTACGGCTAATGTGGCAAATCATTGGACAGTTTTTAAAAAGGGAGTGACAATATGATATATGCTTTACAAAAATCATTCTGATTGGCTGGAGTATGGAAGGGGTAGGGATTGGGAAAGAGTAGAGATGATAAAATAAATCAGAAAGCTATCATATTGGTTCAGAATCTAGATTGCTAGGTGAATCTACACTCTGCATAAAAGATGATAGTGGCTTGAACTAGGCATGCATATATATATATATATATATATATATATATATATATATATATATAATTTATTT